>JACJUY010001646.1:14843-48217 GCA_014220935.1 Platorchestia sp. MABIK | reverse complement strand
GGATTGGTTTGGCGAGGATTGGTTTGGCGAGGATTGGTTTGGCGAGGATTGGTTTGGCGAGGATTGGTTTGGCGAGGATTGGTTTGGCCTGGATAGATTTAGCTAAGATTAATTTGACTTACATAGAGTGGACTTATATAGAATTGGTTAGGTTAGGATCGGTTAGGTGAGTTCGGTTATAAAAGTTTAAAAATAACCGCGAATGTATTCACTTCCAGTGAGCGAAGTTTACCAATGTTCCGTTGCATTTGCAGGTGTTCTCGGATGTGTGCAGCGCGAGCACGCCGTACAGCAGCGTAGAGCGTCACCATGCGGCTCTGGACGCCCTCTTTTGGGAGGTGGGGAGACATTCTCTCGCCCCGCGCTTCCCCGCCGTGCTCTCCCCTGCAGACACCTACAAGGTCTTCAGGGTCTTCAGTCTCCTTGCTGACCGCAACCCTGTGGGCGGAGACTTGCTTCAGGTAGTCTCGCTATTTTAGCGCAAATTGCCCGATGTTTGCATGGTCTTCGTAGAATAGATACGTGGGGTTGTCATTTAAATCAATTGCATGCATTTTGGGTTTAAGGTAGATACGTGGGGCTACCATTTAAATCAAGTGTATGCATGTCGGGCGTAAGATAGATACGTGGGGTTGCCAATTAAATCAATTGCGTGCATTTTGGGTGTAAGATAGATACGTGGGGCTACCATTTAAATCAAGTGTATGCATGTCGGGCGTAAGATAGATACGTGAGAGCTACCATTCAAATCAAGTGTATGCATTTCGGGTGTAAGGTAGATACTTGGGGCTACCATTTAAATCAAGTGTATGCATGTCGGGCGTACGGTAGATTCGTGGGGTTGTCATATAAATGTGTTTATGTTCTGCGGTAAATAGATACGTGAGGTTGTCAAATAAATTGCGTTTTCATGTTGAGCATATGGTAGACATGTCGGATTGTCAAATAATTCAAGTGTTTACACACTTTCACTGTAATTTCATGATCAACTGTGAACTGAAAATTTAAAATGCTAAAATACAAGCGATCTTTCGTTTAATCCGCACTGTTGTAGTCAGTTTTGACTTACTTCACATCATGGCTGGTGTTCAGGCAATAAATAACTAGCTAAATTATTCTCCCTTAACTTTTGCTCGTATTTACAAAATCTTCTGCTCACACCTGTTTCGCTTCAATTTAGAAACGCCAAGTCAATATTCAAGGGTTAAATTCATTTAGTGTTGAAATATTGTCCCCTGGCTAGCTTAAGGCTGCTTATTAAACTTTGATTTTTAAAGTAAAAAGCTTATTGGCTTCAAGTTCCTTTTTTATTTTCGTGTGTAAAATGATTTTTCGTATTTTTCTTGAGAAACACAGATTTAAAGTACATCTCATTTCTGTTATTAACTGTAATTACGAATAACTATTCCTGTTCAGTATATTTTGAACACGCCAGGGAGTTATTTGAGGTTCCGGTTAGGTAGGACTTCTTTTTGTTGAAACTGAATATAGGTTTTCTGTTTTGTTACGGACCATCTTTTTTTGGTTCACTGCTGTCCTGTTTTTCAGCACCTACTACTTTCTTCTTCAACTTTTATCTTGTTTCATGAACTTCTTTCTTAGCTCACTAATTTTATGCACCTTGTACGTGGATTCCACGTTCCCTTAACTCCATATTAAATGGTGCCTTCATCCTTCTTTGTTGTGGTAAAGGGAGACTAAAACTTTCTCATAATCAATCACAGTAGTGAGTTGCCTCACTTCCTCAAGCAGAAATAGCGTTCATTGTTTATTACTAGAGAATTTCAGCTCCTGCAGACAGCCAGATACCCAGTGCTCGAATAACAATTGGAAATAGCTCATTTACAGGATATTTTGGCTGGGGAATAATAATACGTTGTGTAGCCAAATCGTCAGAATTACTTTTGCTGCTGGCTGTACCGCTACGGCGACATGAAGTATTTGAAGACCCAACTCTTGAGCATCCAAGATAAAAGATGTTTTAAAGAAACGACTTGGGTTACACAGGTGACGTTACGACGGTGCGAAGTGTGTGAGGTATCGCGGCAACTTGTGGAAGGTCTCGGCCGAGACTGGGACTGGACAGACTGGCAGATGATGTCCGGATCTATCTCCACCTTCCCTTTGCCAGTCTTCCTCACCTTCCTCGAAGGGCGCTACGGGGAAAACACGGAGGCCACGGCTCTAGCGGAGGCTGTCGACTCTCTCTACAGGGTCTTCGTGGGACAGGCTGTGTTTCAGGTGTGGGCACTAGCGGCTCCAGACTGTGAAAGGGCGCGTGTTCCAGGTTGCGGAAAACTGTTTTTGGTTCTGGCTTTACCGTATCAGATTGTAGGAAGACTAAAAGACTATTCCTGGTTGTAGAAAATCGGTTTCAAGACGTGGAAAGCGTGTTCTAGTTTGTGGAAGGACTGTTTTTGGTTATGGGAGAACTGTTCCAGGTTGTGTAAATACAATTCCAGGTTGTAAAAATACTGTTCTAGGTTGTAGAAATAATTATATAGGTTGTAGAGAGACTGTTCCAGATTGCGGAAATACTGTTCCAGATTGTGGAAAGGTTGTTCCAGATTGCGGAAATACTGTTCCAGATTGTGGAAATACTGTTCCAGATTGTGGAAATACTGTTCCAGATTGTTGTAATACTGTTCCAGATTGTGGAAATACTGTTCCAGATTGTGGAAATACTGTTCCAGATTGTTGTAATACTGTTCCAGATTGTGGAAATACTATTCCAGATTGTGGAAATACAGTTCCAGATTGTGGAAATACTGTTCCAGATTGTAGAAATGCTATTCCATATTGTAGAAATACAGTTCCAGATTGTGGAAATACTGTTCCAGATTGTGGAAATACTGCTCCAGATTGCGAAAAGACTGTTTCAGGTCGTGGAAAGACTGTTTTGGGTTGTAGAAAGCCTTTTCCAGGTTGTCTATATCCTTTTCCGATTTGGGCAACTGCTTTTTTAGAATGTTGGGATACTTTTCTTTGGTATGAGAAATTGCTTAAAATTATAATAGCACTATTCTAGGCTGCGAAAATGCTGTTAACTGTGCGTGTGGAGCGCTGTTTTATGCTGGATTTTTCTATCCTCAGTACTGCCGGCTAGTCGACAGATATTAAGGTGATCCTTCGTTTAAGAATCCTGTACGTACTTGTGAACCTACAACTTTAGATCAGGCAAACTGGTCATGCAGGATTCTGCGGCCACGTTGTGTGATGAGACTTTCTGTGGGTATCCGCTGGTTGGTTAGGCCATTCGAGTCAAGTGGGCCTAAAACTAAACAGGAAACTGATGTGGAAGAAAAATTTATAAGAAAAAATGAGTAAACATAGCTGGGCTTGAAAGTGGGTTGTAAATTACAATCGAAGCTTACATGCGGTTCGAATGTGTATTTGATTTAGCTCAGCTGTTGTACTTCTTCCAGATCTACTTGTTTACCGCAATTTGATATAAAATGAATTATTTGTTTTCTCAACTATTAGGACCATCTGTTTGTACAAAATGATTTCGTCCAAATGTTGAATTTCTGAACTTTTTTTTTTTTTATTTTGTTCATAATTTCATCATAACTTGTTTCAAAAATTCGTGTTAAGTTGAAACTTACGCAAGGCGAATTCTTTATCAATGCTATAATTTTAAAATTATGAATTTTTGATATATCGATATTTTTTTAAAATCGATTCACTAAGTGTTTTAAATTATCAACCTTAAGTTTCTTACCTAGCTCTCGAAAATATCTCAACACTAATTTTCCTGCTCATCTTTGCTGAATCTATTCGAAGCTCCCATATGACGCAAGATTTAGGGACTAACTTGATTGGATTCTAAAAAGGACGCAGTGCTAGCTCATTCTCTCGTATGCTTGTCCAATCTTCTGTACATGCACAACAGCTGTTTGTAATCTTGAGAAGTGGCCTTTCATAATAATTCTGGGATAATTCTGACTAATTTTTCTAATTTGATACCAAGGGGCGCGCGTACCAAAGGATCACCCGTGCAGGCGGTTGGCTGCGGAGGGACATAGAGGTCACACCGTGGTGCATTCGAGCGTCCGGCGAACTTGCAGAAGACGTTACGGACGACTCCAAGTCTGCCCAAGCGTCACCGGGGAAGCTGACTGCAGCCGTTGGACGCTCCTTGACCCTGGGGCGCAACGCGGTGGGCGCGGTGCGCACCGGCGTCACCGAGGTGGTCGAAAGGTCGCGCACGCTGACGCGCGGCTCCCCTTCTCCGTCCACCAAATCCGAACACAACACAAACGGAGCTAAACGTGGGCTCTCAATTGGCCGTTGGGGCTCAGCCTCAGGACTCAGCAACAAGAAGCGCATCGACCAAAAAGACTCGGCGAGTTTGGGAGGTCGAGAATCTCCGAGTCCCCACGTTGAGACTCGAAGAAGCCTAACTTTGGACAGAGCCACGTTGCGCAACTCTAAACACGCAGCTGCTCTCGGGACAAGCCCTTCGCATGCCAGAACTGCGGGAGGCAAGACCCTATCTCCAAGGCTTGTGTCCAAGGAGAGCACGAAGGGCGTCATCGGTGGTGTCATAGGCAGAGTCTGGAAGCTGGACATCACCCCTGAAACCACCGTCATGTCTCTCAAAGATACGCACTCTGGTAAACCTTGCAAAATTTCTATCGTCAACACCCCAACTGCGCGACCTATCGTTCTAGCGGCACAAGACCACAAGTGAGCTCTGACACGCCCGCGTGTTTATTTCCAGCTCTTTGCTAAGTTTTGCTTTTGAAACTCATCTCAGCAAATGGTTTTACTAAGCTTTTCATAGTTGAGTCTTTAGTTTATTTAACTCCTCAGTTTCATTGATTCTTCAGTTTATTTAGTTCTATAGTTTAGTCGGATCTTTAGTTTAGTGTAGTTGGCTTTTTAGTTGGCTGCATCTTCATTTTTTTAGCTCTTGAGTTCACTTGGCTCTTCAGTAAGCCGAATCTGTATACAACAACGAAGAAAACAGCATTTTTTAATGAATATTTACAGGCTTGACACTCGGCAATAGCAGCCCGGTGATTCTTTCTGAACTGTCATTGTTTCTTAGTGTAAGTTATAAGACATTTGGAAACCGAATTTACGAAACAATATTTTCAAACTTGATCAAAGATGTAATTAAATACCGTTCAGGCGATGCTTTCGTGAAGCTCTATGGCTTCCTGTTGTTAGTTACAAGTCATTCAAAAAATGGATCTATAAAGTGACATGTATCGATCTTACTTGGAATCAAATATTCTTTGTCCTTTTGCAGGAGCAAGGCCAGGCTGCTGGCGGCGCTGCAGGAGGCCATCAACCACTGCACGGACCCCCTTCCGTATCAGGTGGGTAAGCATAACAAACAAGTCTCTCCCTCTCTCGGTAGGACGTCATCGCTTTGTGGGCGCGTCGACGCAGTAAGCAAGCACGATGCATCTGGTTGCCAATTCCACTGAAGGCGCGAGGCCGAGGTGTTTAGTGGAAAGACTTAGGCATGGAAATAGAAAGTCTTGAAAAAGAGAGTATGGAAATGGAAACAGTGTTGACACTGAGAGGCATGGAAATAGGAAGAGTGTTGAAAACGTTATGGAAATGGGAACAGTGTTGAAAAACACCATAAAAATAACAGTGTTGAAAAAGAGAGACATTGAACAGAAATGTGGGTAGAGTTAGCAAGCAGTGTGTGGCTCGCCAATTTCATTGCAGGCTCGAGGTATTCTAGTGAGTAAACTTACGCATAAATATGAGAACAGTATTTAAATACAGAGGCATGTTTGTGCCAAGTAGAATAGAGAGGGATGAGACTGTAAGGTGTGGAAAATGCTCGTAAGCCTCCAGCTAGTTGACAGCTCTAGGTTGTAGGGTTTGGCTGTTTGTGGCTAGCCTTCTTTCTCTTTATATTACATGGATGAGAACAGGAAAGTAAACAACTGCCGTGCATTACGTGGTTGGACTAAGCGAAAATATAAGTTCTATGATCCCAAAGAGGTTTGACAGGAGGCCGGTGTGACATTCAGTGTTTAAATAATACTAACTGTGTTTCCCGATATGCCTCCGTGCTTTCACGTTGATTTGTTCAATACTTTTTGGTCCTTCTAAAATATATAGGACTCGGTTGAGGCATATTTTTATCGTTCTTTGGAATCCTTTTATTTAACATGTAAAACTTATGGTGAGTCCCGCACATCTTTGTTGCTCATATCTCTTCGGTTTTAATGAGCTTTGAGCTCTTTACACTGTTTCTGTTCACAATTCCGCATTCCATTTGTTGGATTGCAGCACAGTTGACTGTAAAAATGTCACAAGCTGCGAGAAAACACGCTAATGAAGTCTCTTGCTTGGGTGAGGAATGTTTTCCGGTGTCAAAATTTCATTTTTCACTTCTGAGGAACAAGGTGAAATTGCCGAATGAAGTTTTTTATACATACTGTGAAAAATATTGTTGTAGCTAATCCTTTATAGTAGTCATTTGAAGGTAGTAAAAGATTACTAAGAAATTAGTTTAATTCATTGTTCATTATCACTTTTTTATTGAAAAACTTCAACTTATGAGGTTATTTTTTAAATTGAAATATAGTTCATCAAGGTTAGGTTAACTACTTGATGATGTTCACCAAAGTTGAATAACGAACAAAGTTGATTCGAGCACGAAGATTCTCCAATTTAATGGAACGTATCTAACGAGGAACCTCGGTAAAGTTAAATAGTTGACAAGGACTATTTGAGAGGCGGAGATTCTCTAAGCTTCGATTCTCTAAACAGGGCACGTTGTGTGGTGTCTGTTACTAAAACCAAACATGTATCAATAAACGAACGAATCCAATGTATGTTAATACAATACATGGTGCCTATTATTTGAAACTTGAACTAGTCATACTGCTAAGGGCACACGTTTGAATCACAGGCGGTAAACATAAAATTGACGAACGACTCAACTTGTATTCACATGCATTGTCAAACTTAAACTATATATATATATATATACGCAACAATTAAGGAAATGCAGTTTTTCATGCTTGTTTCTCAATCATTTGTTTCGGCTATTAAAATGGGTATTACGATATATATTAACTGACCAAGTTGATATATTTGTTGACTATATATCAACTAAGGAGCTTTAGGGTAAGATATTTTAAAAACTAATGATGTTTTTTGTATCGTTTTTATGGAAACCAATGATGTTTTTGTATCATCTTGATTGGTAACCAACGATGTTTTTTTGTACCATTTTTACTGGTAACCAACGATGTTTTTTGTACCATTTTTACTGGAAACCAATGATGTTTCTTGTACAATCTTTATTGGAAAGCAATGATGTTTTTTGTATCAGTTTTATTGGGAACCAATGATGTTTTTGTACCATCTTTATGGAAATCAATGATGTTTTTTGTACAATCTTTATTGGAAATAAGAATTGTAAGTCTCAGTAAAGAGCACTTAGAGGAGCATGTGTTGAGGTGCAGAGTGTCATGGCAGATGAGCGTGTCGCTGAGCCGGCGTGAGGAGGAGGCGCAGGAGGAGCTGAGGGCGTGCGAGGAGCGCATCAGGCGGTCTTCTCAGGCTGACATCATCGAGCAGACGCAGGCAGAACTCGCCGCTGAGAGATGCGTGAGTTCCGGGTCGCTACCTCGCCGCTGCTGGATACTTGTGGCACTTCCTCACCGCTGCTGATTATTGCCTTCTTGTGTCTCTACCTCACTGCTTATTATTGACTTCTTGTGTCACCACCTCACTGCTGATTATTGCCTTCTTGTGTCACTACCTCACTGCTGATTATTGCCTTCTTGNCTGCTTATTATTGCCTTCTTGTGTCTCTACCTCACTGCTGATTATGCCTTCTTATGTCACTACCTCACTGCTGATTATTGACTTCTTGTCACTACCTCACTGCTGATTATTGCCTTCTTATGTCACTACCTCACTGCTGATTATGCCTTCTTATGTCACTACGTCACTGCTGATTATGCCTTCTTATGTCACTACCTCACTGCTGATTATTGACTTCTTGTCACTACCTCACTGCTGATTATTGACTTCTTGTCACTACCTCACTGCTCAATATTTCTGTCACTACCTCGCAGCTGAATATTTGTGTTACTTCCTTACTGCTGAATAATCACTTCTTTCCTCACCACTAGATACTAACGTGTTTTGTTCACAACCCCATAGCTGTTGTCTCTCCCTCACTGCTGAAAATTCATAATTGTAAAACATTCGCACAATATCTCAACGCTAAGCAATGTGGCTTCAAATTCTACGGAACAATGTTGCACATCCAGCAAAATAACCGAGTAGCCTTTGTACCCTTAATGGTTGTTATACAACCACGTATTATGAAATGTGTATGCCCCTGATTGTGCTGTGCTTTTGTGTAAGGCGGTCGCACACGAAGATGCCTCGAGCTAAGAAATGATTTGTTCGTGACATTTTCTTCGAAACTCGGGTTATGTTTTTCAATATTGAGCGCGGGGTAAAATGCTAGTATCTTGCTGTAGTGCTCGCTTGGAGTTGAGAAAATTTCACTTTACAATTTCGAAGACTCTGTTTGAATAATATCGTTCTGTTTAAGTAATATCGCTCTGTCTAAATAATATCGCCGTGTTTTACTGATATCCCGTGTTTTACTAATATCGCTCCGTTTTACTGATTTCGCCCCGTTTTACTAATATCGCCCCGTTTCACTATTATCGCTCCGTTTTACTAATATCACTCCGTTTTACTGATATCGCCCCGTTTTACTAATTTCGCTCCGTTTTACTAATTTCGCTCCGTTTTACTGATTTCGCTCCGTTTTACTGATTTCGCTCCGTTTTACTGATTTCGTTCCGTTTTACTGATATCGCTCCGTTTTACTGATATCGCTCCGTTTTACTGATATCGCTCCGTTTCACTGATTTCGCTCCGTTTCACTGATTTCGCTCCGTTTCACTGATTTCGCTCCGTTTTACTGATATCGCTCCGTTTTACTGATATCGCTCCGTTTTACTGATATCACCCCGTTTTGCTGATATCGCTCCGTTTTACTGATATCGCCCCTGTCAACCTTCTTGTTGTTGTGAAGCCATCTTTTTTGCGTTACTCTGATTCAGCATTATGTCTCTGTCGTTCTCGCCGTTCTCAGCCTCTTCATAAAAACAGCCATCAGCCTTCCTACTGACTTGAGAAAGGAAAGGAGAAGTTTTGGGCATGATTTTTTCTTTCAATTTTTCCTTTCGTTTCGTTTTTCCGTTCCTTTGAATTTTTCCTTTCTTTTGCATTTGTCCTTCCCTGCGCAATTTTTGTTTTGCTCCTCAATTTTACCTTTCCTACTCAGGTTTTTCTTTCCTACTCGGCTTTTCCTTTCCTACTCAGCTTTTCCTTTCCTACTGAGCGTTTCATTTCCTACTCAGCTTTTCCTTTCCTACTCAGCTTTTCCTTTCCTACTCAGCTTTTCAATTCCTACTCAGCTTTTCCTTTCCTACTCAGTTTTTCCTTTCCTACTCAGCTTTTCCTTTCCCACTCAGCTTTTCCTTTCCCACTCAGCTTTTCCTTTCCCACTCAGCTTTTCCTTCGCAATAATTTTTCCCTGAAGATTTACAACTACTCTGTGACGCACGAAACAGCCAATGATGACGCTGCGGTTTGTGGCAGGCGCGCGAGGAGGCTGAGTGTCTGGCGCAGAGCGAGGCGGTTGCCCGAGCTGCAGAAAAAGAGCGCGTCGTGGAACTCACCACCCTTCGCCAGCAACTCGAGGCGCTCCTCCAGCAGGAGACGCAGGCCAAGCAAGACGAGGAGATGGTCAGGTACTGGCTCATCTCTGTGGTTAACATCTCAACTGTAGCTATATTCTTGCCGGCGTTTTGTGGGTCGTGTCAATGGAGTCGTCAACACATTGTAGGTATCTAATTTTTTTGTGGTTCACATCACAACTGTAGCTATTCTCTTGCTTACGTTTTCGTGTCAATGAAGTCCTCAATACATTGGTGATTTATTTTTTTCTGGCCAACATCACAACTGTAGCAAAAATTTTTTCCTGTGCTTTGTGGTTCGTATCAATGGAGTCTTCAACACATTGCAGGAGATTAATTTTTGGGAATTAAAGGATAAAGGATGTTTTATTCCAATCAAGCCTGATATATCTCGTACACTGGTTTTTCAAATGCCTTACAATATATTACTCTCGAAACTCCACTGTTATGGCATTAGAGGAGTTGCTCATGATTGGTTCAGATCATACCTAACAAATCGGAAGCAATACGTTGTCATTGACGATGAACAATCGAAACTACAAACAATTAGCCATGGAGTTCCGCAAGGATCTGTCCTGGGCCTTTCTCATTTTTATTCTTTATCAACGATATCATTAAATCTACATCATATTTTAAATTAAACTTTTTGCCGATGATAGCACGCTTTCTACGGTCCTTCCTAATCAAAATCCCTCTGTAATTTCGGAAAGTATTAATAACGAGCTCCAAAAGATTTCAGGATGGGACAAAGCTAGTAAACTAAGCCTTAATGTTGATAACACGAAATATATTATATTCTCATCCAAGAGACATATCTCACTATACTCTGCGGTAAAGTGGCGATATCTTGCTTTCCGTGAGGATTTACGCTCACTTTACTTTGATCAAATTTAAACGAAAGATACGATACTGTGCACAACGAAATTTTATTCAATATCTGAGGAAACAACAGGTTTAGACGAAATTCTATTTGAAGTTACAGAATTGTTGTTGATGTAGTATAGAAGTTATAGAACATGTTACAGAATTCTATAACTCTCTATGAAGTGGTAAAATGATCTTGAGTGACTTCATTTCGACTCGTTGCGCTGAAATGTCGCCATGTGCGCACAGGAACCTGCAGGCGCGCGTGCTGCGGGAGGAGTGGGCGAAGAGGGAGGAGCTCGAGCGGCTGCAGCAGGAGCAGCAGCAGCAGCTGGAGGAGGAACAGCGCAAACGACGGGCCTTTGAGATCACGCAGAAGGAACAGGAGAAAAAACTCAGAGGTTAGAGCAGCACGACACAAGTGTTCTTTGAATTAATTTTCGTCCATTAGCTTAGATGAAAATTAACAAGTTGACTGCCATGGGTTAAACTGAAGTTCAATATTTAACTCATTTTTTAAGTCGAAAGTTGTTTTCAATTATATATTTACCAAATATTAACTGGGTGCATTAAATATCATTCATTTTAAAAGAATTTTAACATTTTCAAACGACCCATCGATGGGTCTTTTCGCAGCAGGAAGAACTTAAGCACGACCCTCCTGTTGGCCGTATCGCAAGCAATATGTTAAAACATTTGATCTGAATAGTATAATTTGCCGTACTGTTGAATTGAACGAATGAAGGTCTACTTTAGATTATGTCTTTAGCGTTTGTTTTGTATCTTTTCCTTCGTTCACTTATTGGTAAGTTCACAAGAAATTAATTCCATTCTGTGCTCTAAAGTGTTCACGCACGACAGCGGGCTGGTTCAGTCCACACGTCTTCTATTAATGAAAATTATACTTTCATCAAACTAATAGTAATTTGGATTGAGGCGTTGTACGAGAGAGAGTTTTGCCTGCACCAAAATTCTCCCTTGATAATAAATGTCAAGCTATGTATTTCAATTAAAATATAAGTTTTGCGTTCACGTCTAGCATGTTTTTTCCATAAAAAACGTTTATGAGCTATTATTCATTTTATCTTAAATATCATACGCAACGTAAATGAACAATTTACAAACTAATGGAGAAATTGAATTTCGTGTATATTTTCTCACATCGGTTTCATGTCGTATAAGCAGTATCTACTCTGCTGGGGTACATTGTTGGGGAAAATGGCATTTGCGAAGAACTTTTGCCGAGTTGTGCTTCTCTAGTAGAAAACATACCTCTTAATAACTGGTATGTCTGCTCTGTATATTTGTTAAGTATATCTGCTTTACTTATTAGTGCCACGTATTTTAGTCTGGCCCTCTCCAAGTATGTTCTACTTTTTCATTTAACGCGTTAAATCGAGAGGACAAGAAATTTTGCATTTTCTTTTCGCTTGCCCAAAGATCATCTGATGCGGAGAGCAAATTAATGTTTCATATTGAAAAAGAAAATTTTTTTCTTTCGTATGCACTTTGAAAATCATTCGAGCCTGTTTTTCCGCTCACATTCCGTCACACTTATTTTTTCACGGACTCTTTGGACATCATTTGAGCCTGTTTTTATGTCCACATTCCGCCACATTTATTCTTTCATAGACACTTTAAACATCATTCTATCATATTTTTACACCCACATTCAGTCACACTTAATCCTTTCGAAGGCATTTTGAACATTAGAACATGTATTTACATCTACAACCCGTTACATTTCCCTGCTGACTGCCCCATGCCACAGAGGCGGAGGCACAACTCAAAACTTTGGACGCCAACCGCCGTCACCTCGCCGAGGAACTCCGGGTAGCGAGAGAGAAAATTGTGATGTCTGGACGCGGCAAGCAGCTGCTCGAGGCCAAGATGAAGGTGAGTGAGACTGGAGTACCTAGTTAGGCAGCCAGCTAACTCTTGATTGATTCGTGTCCCTTATTATGAAATTCGTTTATTTCCTTTACTATGAGATTTGTTCGTGTTTCTCGCTACGAAATTCGTTCGTATAGTTACTTACTACCATGGAAGTCCTTCGTGTCCTTCATTATGAAATTCGTTCTGGCTCTGAACTAAAAAATTCGCTCGGGTCCTTTGCTATGAAATTCGTTCGTGTGCTTTTCCGTGGAATTTGTTCATAATATTTACTATAAAGCTCTCTCAAGCTTTCCTGCAAGAACTTCCAGAACTGTGAAAGTATTCTAAGATGAATAAACGCGTCAGCTTACGGCCTTCACAACGAGTAAAGGGATTATCCGAGGTAAACTAAAATAAAACATCTATGCCTTGTATATTACAAATTCCCAGCAAGAGACGTTCCTCATTAGGAAACCTCAAAGTTAACAACATCGTACGGAAGGAAGACCTATGTACACGATGAATTCCTCGTTAAACTCTCCTCAAAACTAATTGTGCACTATAATTCGGATTCTACAGAGCTCTAAAGTTGTATTTTATCGAGTTCTACTGCATCGCACTAAACAACAAAAAGAATGAAAGGATGTACGGGTGTAAACATTCGCCCTCGAGTGTTTATAGCATTGAATATCGGTAGCAATTTGCTGTACAAGTGCATCATTATTTGATCGATTTCTAGAGCATCTCAATCTTGTGATAAAAAGGATCTGCAAATATCATCAATGCAAATTTGTGACATTTCCTAACTTATGTTACTATGCGCAGGATGTCCTGTGTGGGAACGCATCTTGTGCATAAATTTTCCTGTTTCTATTGCCCACACAAAATTCTTCCTTTCGCTCTCTTGAGATCGCCTCTGTAGTGGGTTGGAAATCTTGAATAACTACAATAATGATAATAATACAAATAATAAATGCCACCTGTAACGGGTTATGTGCGAGACAATGACGGCTAGAAGAAGATTCAATAACCAGAAGTTACATGTCGCTCATACATGGCCAGGTCCAAGAAGGGCGGCGCCCTCCCGTCCGCACGCTGTCCCTCAAGCCGTCCCGGCAGGAGCGGGCGTCTCCAGCTCGCTCGTCCTCCTTCACCACCTCCCCACACCGCACCCTCGTGCCGTCTCCTACCTCTGCGGACAGCAAGCTTCCAGGTGAGTAGCAGTCGTCGTAGACACGGGGTTACCACTTCCAGGTCTGTTGCAGTGGTCGTAGGTACGAATTTTCTAATTCAATGTGTGAGCGAGGAATTTTAACTTGACCCATATTATTGAGAAGCGCAGATTAAGAACTGGTGAGAGGCTACAGCCTCTGCGAACGTCGGATGGTTGAGCGGACTAACATCAGGAGTTGGCGGGTAGAGTGGACAGTTCGTGCCACGCAAGTGACAAACTTTGTACGCTGATGGCTATAGTATTGATAGTCACTCTCTACTTGTAGGCTGTGCGGTACCTGCTGCACGTGCTAGTATTTTAGCGGTATTCGTACTGTTCGCCTGCGGGTTGTTTTCGTTTTAAGCCTTCGAGCTCTAGTGCCCCGAAGTTTGTTAAATCGACCTGGCGTGAAAGCGTATTTTTTCGTCAAGGGGGAATAACTTTCCAGGTTTCTGTTCTTACCCGTACTTTTAAGCCATTTTTAACTTGACAAAAGAACTTCTAAATAAAAGTGAAATCCCTCTTATAAACTTAACTATATTTTAACAAACAATTGGAAATTCCTAAATGTTAACATACATGCCACTTATATACTGCATCCTAAATGCTTAATATACATGCCACTACTATATTGCATTGAAAAAGCTGATTATAAAAACGAGAAAAAGAAACTATTCAATATTTTGAAAATATTTACTTGAAGAGAATCACAGATCATAGTCCGGCGGCATTTATCTGTAGCTAGTAGTCCTGACGAAGTCCCTATTGAACGAGAATAGAAATTCCCGGCTACAAAGGTGTGTCGCAGCGGTCGTAAGCACGGATTTGCCACTTCAAGGTGTGTTGCAGTGGTGGTAGAGGCAGAACTAAAGCTTCCATGCGCACTGTTTGCTGTGGCAGAGGTGCTGTGTTTCCTCTCGCCTAGACTAACGTAGAACTCAGGGGCAGTATGAAGACCCAAATTAAGTAACATTCATTTGTACCCACGCTGAAAAGTTTGATGCAACGAGTTTAACTTGGAGTAATTACCCCCCACTAGGCCACAATCTCTGGGCACGATGAGAATCTTACACCAATTTCATTACATTCAATGCTGCAGAGTGCATATGCTCTTCTGATGGAGCTTTATCAGTCACGAGAAACGAGGGAAATTTATATGAACATTCATTTGAAGACTGGAATGGTTTTGGAGACTTTAGACTTTGTAGTAGTGTGCATTCAAGACTGGAATGAGTACATACTTTAACACTTATGTTAAGGACCCCCTTTTTTCGGTTCACTGCTGTCCTGTTTTTCGGCACCTTCTACTTTCTTCTTCAACTTTGATCTTGTTTCATAATCTTCTTTCACAACTTTTCGTTTCTATGTCCTTTCTGGGTAGATTCCGCGTTTCCTTAACTTCATCCTAAATGGTGTCTTCCTCCTCCCTCTCTTTGGATCGCATTTGTTGCTGCTGGTAGGGAGGCTAAATCTAACGACTAATCTAATCTTCAAGTTCCTTGTTTTTTATTAAAAATTTATTTGCTTATGAACTGTGAAATTTTAGTTCGCTGGGACCTCGCTCTTATTATGAATTAACTTGCCCAGGAACAGTGAACTCTCAGCTCGCTGGCAGCTCGCCCTTATTATGAAGCAGTTTGCCTAGGAAATGTGAACTCGCAGTTCGTTGGTCGCCCTAATTATGAATTAACTTGCCCAGGAACAGTGAACTCTCAGCTCGCTGGCACCTCGCCCTTATTATGAAGCAGTTTGCCTAGGAAATGTGAACTCGCAGGTCGTTGGTCGCCCTAATTATGAATTAACTTGCCCAGGAACAGTGAACTCTCAGCTCGCTGGCATCTCGCCCTCTGGAGACTCCCCTAAGGAGAGCGTGTTCTCCACAAGAGGAAGCCTCTATCCTCGTAGAGTACAGACTCCTGGCCCTTCTGCCTCCAGTACTCCAGCCACCTCTCCTTCAGGAGCTCTAGCCAACCGGTGAGGGGTCCTGCTGCTGCTACATGCATGTGTTCCGTTCGTCTGAAAAACGTCTTGGGGTTTCGATGAGATTTTTTCGCGTAGTACTTTAGCATTGTCCTTAATTTTTTTGTGCTTGCTGGCGATTTTAGTGATGCTGTTTTATGTCCTTGCTTGTGAATTTAACAGTAAATTTTTGGGTAGATTGAAATTTCAGGACTTGTGATGTGTGTAGTTCTACTTGTCTCGATACGCGCAACTACAAGCAGAGCAAGTTTATTTGAAGTTCATTTCATTACAGACGTTCATTAATGGATGCTAGATGCGTTTTTTTATTTAATGTCTAACCTTAATAAGTCAAATCGTATGAAATTAACCCAATACATTGACTAAAAACTGTAATGCTTTGATAAAAAGAAGCATTTCATGCTGTTGCCTGCATGCGTTTCTCAACCACGAATTTTCACAGCACCATCTTGGACTACCTGGAGAGCGGGTGCATGAACGGCACCAGCAGCGGGTCGCCGTCTGGCAGCGCATCCAACATCAAGAGCATCCCTGAACAGAAGTCTGAAGAGGAAGAGGCACCGCAGACTATCGGCTGGAACGTCCCAGGCGCCGAAGAAGTGAACGGCCCGAGTGACAAGCCTGAAACGAAGGGCCCGAGTGACAAGCCTGAAACGAAGCAAGCAGAGCCCGCTACGGACAAGGAAGAAGATGTCGCCAACGTACCCACAGTCTCCGTGACCTCAGAAGTGAACTCCAGTGATAGCGAAACTGTAGAGAATTTCTACGCCGACGGCAAGCAGTATATCGAGATAAAAACTTACGAGGAAAAGTCGTCCCCCGGAGATTCCAACTCCGTCACCGTCACCAAAACTACAACGGTTAGCGATGGTGGTCTTGATTTAGATACTCTTAGTGCACCTACAGACACAACGCAAGTGTTGAAAGATGATCCCGTTGATAAAGATGCAGAGCTGTTGGATAGCGGTAGTTACACAGTGGTCACGAAGACCACTACCGTCGTGAGTGATGGTTCTGGTGACGTCACTGTGGCCAATGAGACAAGTGCCCTAACTTCTGCTAAAGTGGATGCTCCTAATTGACGATCAGGAACGGCATGCTTTTTCTAATTTACGTAGTTTCCTCGCGGAAAAAACCTGTTCCTGATACACCTTGACCTGGGAATGAAGATCAGTTGAGTGCTGTTAATTAAACAGTACTGTTAATTCATTCAAAAACTTTCAAAAAAGTGGCCTTGTGCTTTCTAAGGGACAACTGTAGCAATTTAGGTGGGGTTTTGGGTTATGTTTTACAGCGCACTGACTAGAAATACTCATTTCTATTGTAGACGTAATATCTGTAGTTCTTAGGAGGGTGAGATTTCTTTGAGTTCTGTTTGGTATCGATGGTGCCATCATTTGCTGTTTTTGATGGTGTTGGGAGTGTTTTTTAGGGGTGATACATTGGCAATTTTGATATTCTCGAAATCAGGTGTTGGAGTTGGTTAACAATTCAATGTTAGTATCTTAGCCAAGAGTTGGATCCTGTCTCTAGCTGTAAGTGACTAAGCTGACACAAAAGTATTACGATTGCTTAGAGGGATTTGGACGATTGCACTGGCATTCCAATTCCTATCAACAAAAAGAGAAGGCTTTTCCACAAAACTAATAATTTTCACATTGTTTCCTCGCAACTTTTATAGAATTTTCTGTGTGGGTTTCGTCCGAACTAATTTGTATTTACATCTGCATGAATGACGTTCTGTGTCTGATTTGTATAAACCACGCTTGTTTTCATGACGCTTTGTATCTAATTTTTATCTACGGTACTTGTATTAATGTCACTCTGAATCTAATTTGGATCAAAAATATTTTTATTAATGACGCTCTGCATCTGAACTTATATCAAAACTCTTAGCACTGACTTTATATTTAAAAATATTTGTGGCAAATGTGTTTTGGATTGATTTGTACCTACAATACTAGTTTTAATCACGCTTTATATCTGATTTGTACCCCCAATAATTGCATTAATGACGCTCTGCATTTCATTTGGATCGACAAAACTTTTATGCATAGCGCTCTGCTTCTAATTTGTACCCAAAAAACTTTCATCAATGACGCTCTTTATCGGATTTATATCTACAATACTTGTGTGAATGACGCTCTGCATCTGATTTGTATCTGTGATACAATACTTGTACGCACAACGCTCTGCATCTGATTTGTATCTGTGCTACAATAATTGTACGCACAACGCTCTGCATCTGATTTTCATCCACAATACTTGTATCAATGAGGCTCTGTTTACTATAAGGGGCTGTATCTATGCTGAGGTTGACGGTGTACAAAAAGGCATTATATTGGACGAATAAATGAGGTAACTCACCATGTTTGCTTTCGTTTCAACTAAATCGGTGTGAAGTGCAATCCTGACGAGAGAACCAGGACTGAATTATGACCTCTCGGCTAAATTTTCTAATTTTGAATTCGAATTTTATTTGGCCAGCTGTTTTTATTACCTGTTTAATGTTCAGCGATATGCGTATCGTAATTGTTTGTTGAGCGAGGAATCAGAGGAAAGTTACTCTAAAATGTATCAAAGAGATGTTGTGAAAATTTGTGTGTGGTACAAGCGAGGAATTATCGCAGAAGTAGTTTCAAATTTGAGTTCCGTGAACTTCTACATTCCTTCAAGACGATCGTTCGGTTTCCTAATTCCCGATAGAAATTTAAAAATATTTTTTCTTAGCATTCGTTTAATTAGGTTCTTGCATAATATTAATGTCCTGCTTGAAAATTGGAAATTCCATTGAACTGTCATTGCGGTGACCGTGAATTTTACTGTTATTTTAAGCTCGTCTTAGCTGCAATAACCTGTTCACCATTGTATCGCTGTAGGAACCGCAATGGAGTTATGTAATTGAAGTTCTTGATAGAAAATTCACCAAAGCTCAAGGATGTTTTCTGAAAAGAAACCGAAGTTTTTACTTGAATGAGCTGTCAGGGCTATTCTGCCTTTATTTCAGCTGAGAATTCTCACGAAAAGAGTTAGTTAATTACTGCTATGAAATGCGACTCAGTTCAAATGAATACCCATAGGAACGCGTCATGTTTGTAGAACTCCTGAGCTATGTTCAATCATTTCTTTTTTCTTTGTGAATTCATCACTTTCTTTGCTGTCTCTTTAAAATGTGTATTTTTATAGGGCATATTTTGTAATGACTGATGCAAATAATCTTGCAGGATCTTTTCCAGATAAGCCCCACCACTAATGTAACACTTAAGTTCACCCACTTGTAATTTTCGAAATAACTCACCTATCGACTTCAAATTCCTCTCCAACAGAAGATTAAAACATTCTTTCGTTTGAGAGTAATTTGAAATCGACAGGTGCATTATTTCGAAAGTTACAAGTGGGTAAACTTATGTGTTGCATCAGTGGCGGGGCTTCTCTGGAAAAGATCCTTCTTGCCAAGTATCCCATACGTTGACTCCTAAATTAACGTTGGTGGAAAATCCGCTTCGATTTAGTGCACAAACTCATGGAGGACCAACGAGGCTGTTAACTATGTAGATGTACGTGTGATACTTGAATCACTGGTCGGAGTACTTTAAAACTCAATTTTGCCATTGTAAAAAACAGGCTCCCACCGAATCACGTTGGTTTTAGGATGCAGGTTGTTTACTCAGTGGTCCTTTCTTGAGCTTTCTTTAATGTTGGTGAAAACACTTTATTTGATAGTTTGTACGCATTTCCCAGGGGAAAATATGAGCTCTTTAGCTGCATGAAGTATGATTAAGTGGAACAATTTTAACCCCCTACGACTTAATATACATAAAATTGTTTTGCGTTCCTAAGAACCATATTTGTTTGGTTCACTCCTGTCCTGTTTTTCAGTACCTCTGACATTCTTTTTCTACTTTCATTGTGTTTCATAACTTTCTTTCTTAATTCACTTTTTACATACGCACGGGAACCTGTGCAGAAACACACCTTGTGCTCAGATTTCCTCGTTCCACTAACTCCATACTGAATGATGCCTTCATCCTTCCTACTTTTGAATATATTTCTTGTGATTAAGGAGGCTAAAATTAATTTATAATTAATCATCAATCAAAATTGTTTTGCTTACTTGAACTCAATTTTCGTTCCATTTATCTGAAATTTTGAGAGTGTAAACACTCAAAATGTGTTGATATTCCACCCCGTCCCTGTCCTGTCCTTCCACAGGCGTCATGCCCTCGAGTTTAGCTCTGCAGTTTGTGTGAATTTGTCTGTTGGAGTGCTTACAGCTGCCCATACTACCTGCACTCACCTCCTAACGGACTGTTTTGCTTGTCAACCTCGATAGGAAAATGTGAGGTCTCGACCTGAGTGCTAGGTAGGCCTTCTTTTTGTTTAAACTGAATAAGTTATTTGTTTTGCTCCGGACTGTCTTTTTTTTTCGCTGCTGTCCTGTTCTTCAGCGCCTACCACTTTATCCAGGTTTTATCTTATTTCATAAACCTCCTCTCTAATTAACTGTTTCTATGTGCAGGGGATCTTGTGTGGGAGCACACTTATTGCATAAATTCCTCGTTCCCTTAATTCCATACAAAACTGTGCCTTCATTCCTTCTCTAGTTGGAACACCATTCTTGTGGTTATGGAAGCTTTAACTAATTTATAATCTAATCTCTAACTCTCAGTAAATTGATGTAAAATATCTTCAGTTTATGCCTAAATGAGTGACAATAGCAACTGAAATATTTAAAATGTTCTTTGAGAGTAATGACTGCATTCATTTCATTCCTTCATGGCTCGGACATCCTACAGTGATTCGTATTTTCGTCCTATTATCGAGGGGGCCCAACGCTCCACCGTATGTGTATGATGGAAAAATTGTCTTGTTTGTTGTCTTCAGGTAATGTGCAGAAAACGCAACAGTTGTCAACTTTGTTCATAAGAATTATGTAGAAATAAGTACGAGCCTAGGTTAGAATGGCATAATATGTGGCAACGGCGGTTAGGCTCCTAGTATAATAACGGTAATAATGAGGGTAATAATGAGGGCAGCTCATTCGAAATACTGAAATACTCTTGGTGCTCTCTGCCTTTTTTCCTCAGCCGTAAAGCTTTCAATTGTATTTCTCCTCGCCCATACAGTAAAGTGGTCTGTAACTTAGGAACTTTTGTTTGAAGATGCATGTTTTTGGTATTTTGTAGAAGCTGATGAAGTATTTATGACGAGTGTTTTTATCGTTACATGTATTTATTGACCGTATGGATAGTGTCCTAGCGATATTGCATTTGTTGAATAACACTACGATTTTGCTGTTAACTGGTGAGACTTCTTGGTCTTTTTAATAATGTTACTCTCTAAGGAATTAATTTGCCGTAAGTATTCTCAATAGAAATGTAACGGTAATCCGCAAATTTTATTTCTCTTTTCCTCCGGTAGTGTTTGGTCTGAAGAAGAATTTAGATCTTATCGATAATGGGATGGTGCTTAGACAGAGCACCGCCGCCTGACAAGAAGTTTCATGCTGGCGGCAGAGGTTTAACTTTACCACGTATAGCTGTGGACACCGGAGCCTCGTCCATCTCTGTCATGCTTAGCAACTTTTTTCATCTTGGTAAGTCACTGAAAGAGTTTGTCGTAAACTGCATTTTTTTCAATTGGGGAAAATGCTTTTATGTAGGAAGAAAATAACCCTTTCCTCTTTTTTTCATGTGTGATTTACGTTTTGCTAATCAAAGGGCTCAATAATCCGTGCGAGTGTTCGCAGTTTTGCTACCCAATGCTTCTGTATTGAAGAGGGTTAGACTTGATATTTGGAACAGGGCAAATTTTACTCCTCTATTCCAAAAATTTTTTGCGCCAAGAATGTCGACCTAAAATTTATTTTTGGAGTTCCATCCTCCAAACAAGTTTATTAATCTATTCAGCTATTTTTGTAATTTCTATTAGGATTTTAAAGAAATTTATATTAAAATTCTGGACATGAGTTCGAAAAAAGGAGAATTATTGGAACTCGTATGGCAAGAGACTCGGTCACCATGACAGCTGAACTGTTCAGATTATCGGGAGCTATTGTATCAAAGAACGTGATGGAATCAAAAAAGCTAAAGGAAACCTATAATCAGAGCATGTCCTGCTGGATTTTCGAACTTACCGACCGAGGCTTGACGCCGGTCAAAACGCATTTTGGGAGGAAATCGTCTGATTTCTGCTGCCGGAGTGAATATTGAATTGAATCGACACCTAGACAGTGCAGTTAAACCAAAACTGTTTGCAGTATGCTTATCAAATCCGGATGTGATGAGGAATCGCTGTCAGGGAACTTCTGCTTACCAGTGTCAGAATGCAGGAGAGTTGTTTTCTTCTCTTAACATGCAGGAAATGTTGTTTTCTTCTCTTAATATGCAGGAAATGTTGTTTTCTTCTCTTAATGTACAGGAAATGTTATTTTCCACTCTCAACATGCGGAGAAGGGTTGTTTTCCACTTTCAACGTTCAGGAAAGGTTGTTTTTCACTCCCCTTTAGAGGATACAAATATTGTATCTATGGGAATTGGCGCTCCCAGGGGGAAAATGTGTGAGGGCTAGAGCTGAGAGTTAGGTAGGCCTTCCTTTTTGTTGAAATAAAGATTTTTTGCAATGTTAAGGAACATCATTTTTGGTTCACTGAAGTCCTGTTTTTCAGCACCTACTACTTTCTTCTTCAACTTTAATCTTGTTTTATGAACTACTTTCTCAACTTACCGTTTCTATGCTCCTTCTGCATAGATTCCGCATTCCCTAATCTCCATACTAAATGTTGCCTTCCTCCTTCCTCTCTTTGATACGCTCTTTGTTGTAGCGGTTACGGATGCTCAAACCAACCTATAATTTAATCTAATCGGTTTTCCACTCTCAACATGCAGGAAATGTTTTCCACTCAACATGCAGGAAATGTTTTCCACTCAACATGCAGGAAATGTTTTCCACTCAACATGCAGGAAATGTTTTCCACTTAAAATGCTGGAAATGTTTTCCACTCAACATGCAGGAACTGTTGTTTTCTACTCAACATGCAGGAAATGTTGTTTAGTCTAGACATGCAATAAACATTATTCCCGGTGATCAACGTGCTAGAAAGGTTGAAGTGATGTCGAGATCACAAAAGCTGATCTTCAGAACAATGGAAGCAAACGATTTTCTCCGAGAAGTTCAGTTTTTTACTTACTGTAAGGCGAGTTAGGGAGAGGCAGTCCGAGGTACTTACATCCTGACAAGCTCAGACATGGATCAGTGATGATTTGAACGACCATAGAGTAGAATTTTATCACTCCCATCTGCATAATATCAACAACAAGAATTTCTAATATAAATTTTGGATGAATGTTCATGTAACATTCCAGCCATTTTTCCTTGATGGTGACGGCATTTTTCAAGGTGACGATGCTCCTACGCATACCACACATGTTTCAAGATGATCATTGAAAGAGAGCTCGAACAAATGGAGTGGCGATCGCAATCTTTAGATCTAGATATTATTGATCATCATTGCGGCGTCTTAGTGATATCTTGTAATTTTTCACCCTCCAACATCATGCCTAAAAAGCTAGATCAGATTTTAAGGGAAATATGGTTGAAAAATTCTTTGGATGATGTCCTGAAGCTGCAAAATTTGAATTCTAGACAAAATAAAGTCTTGCAAAATGCTGAAGGAACAATTTCATGTTAGAAAACATAAATTAAAAAGCGTTGATCAAGTCTCTCTGATTTTACTAATGATTGAATTTACTGAACTAAGCAAACTAAAAATTTTACTCAAGTCACTTATTCGCAACTTAATTAAGGATGCTTTTAGGTTAAGGTGTTTTAAAAACCAATGTATTGACAGTTTATGTTTGTACTCTATTGGAAAAAAATGTTTTTTCTTTCTTTAATTTGTTACTGCAATGCACAACACAACACTTTGGAAGACGTCAAATTTTGGTTGCATCACCAAATTGGAGGTAAGTGCAGTATTTATAAAACACTATAACGAATAAATTTTATATTTTGTCCATTACACTTGTTCATCGGGAAAGCCCTGTGTGTTTTATTTCTTATTTTTTATCCTCGGGGTGGTACAGTGGGTAGCGAGTTCCACTTCGACAGAGGACGTGTGTGGTTCAAAATCTTATGAAATGAAGCATTGATCAAAAATAAAAACTTCACTGGTGACTAGGCTAGAAATGGTTGTAGGGAAACCTATCTTCTTATTAAGGTTACATATTCATTGTCTCTTTAAGTTATAAATGAAAAGCCATTCTGATTTGTCTCGCCGACCGGCTTCAGCGGCGAAAAACTTCCAGAACTAACTGGCACAGGAACATGGTCTTTACCTGACACCCTGAACGGGGTCAGTAAACGCTGCACTTACAAACAATTCATGACAAGTAGAACAATGGATAAAAAGAATGCTCACCTCTAATCTTCAAAGATTATGTTCTGGCGAACATTCTCTACAAAATGCCGGCTGTCAAGGATTATCTATCCCAGAAGCGGGGCCGGTAATGGTCAGAGCACACAGTGCACGCGCGCTCCCGACCAAGTTTTATCTTCATCTGAGGAAGCAGCCCGCGAAGGCACCCTCCTCAACTTCGCTCGGATCCGTAGCTGAGGCTTCGGATTCGCTCGTAAAGACAAACGAACATTTTACGCATGTTCAAAGTTGTTAGGTCGCCAGGAAAGTGAAGCACTCCCACCATTGCCCCGCTTGTCATAAATAGTTAGCGTTTCTTACTTTTTAGGCCAGTTTTGATATGAATAAAGACCTAGTCCCTAATTATGCAAGGTATGGGCTGTCTTGCATGGGACTTTAGTAAGGAGCAAGGCTGGATTTGCGACAGATTGTAAACTCGGTTGTTAAACGGAGGGATTATTGGAAAATAAGAATTCTTTTCAATGCTGGCTTCATTTCTTTAAGCATTCCTTTCATTTCTATTTGCAATGAGGTGTAACAAAAATTAATGCTGTAACCTGCAGAGTTTTGGTCAGAAAAAAAAAAATTTTGTTTTTCAGATTACAGCTTTTTTTGCCGTCCGCACGTATCAGCTGTTTACTGACAGATGTGCAGGCAGCAGAGTTTTTTGATGGTGTATCTCTCATGAGCACGTATCGTGCTAAGTTTATTTGCTTCTAGCAATAAATGCATAATACATTGCAGTTGCTCGAAACTAATAAAGTGTTGAGGAACGTTGTAAACGACTAAATACGTTATTCTAATTTAAAAATTTAAGTTGTAAATGCGTTACAAGAGTGTCTATATTAAATGTCAATCATTTAGTATATCGGAATATGCAGGCAGTAAATCTTTGCATTTTTAACTAAATTGCTTGGGTTAATTTAAATTTTAAAAGTATAAAAGAATTGTGCATTGTGCATTTTTTAAAACAAAGTTCACACTTTGAGGCGAGGATAGTATGATCAATGGTGTTAGATAATACCTGCTAAGTTTCATTGTTGGAGCATTCATTACATTAGCATCTTTTACTAATATTGAATTAGGTTAGCAGTGTCTTATTTGTAGATTTTTTTAATAAATTCAAATTTTGGCATAAGCATTTTTTGAAATTGGCATATACAATATAAAGCATTGATTCAGAAATTAGCAATTAGTTACCATAGCAAGAGTAGTTACCACTTTAGGAATTGTTTTCTATGATTAATCACTGATGTTTTTTATGTGAGCTTCATACTTGATAATATATACTTGCAGTTTATGTTACCGAAGCTAAGATATGAATTCCACTTCTCATTTAAGAAAACCCCTAAATGTTTTATGCCCATCACAAAGCCCATGAGCAGATGACTCAGAAAGTTTTGTTTGTGCAAATGTTTTGGTCAATATTGATTTAAAGCCTTTCACGGAAATTAAAAATTCCGTTTCCAAGAATCACTAAAGGAACAGATTTAAAAACGTTTTGCATGAATAACATTCTCCTTGCTGATGCGTTATTTTTGAGTTATTCAACTTTGAAGTTATAAGAACGTAGCATATGAAAGTAAAGGAACGGACACGTAAATATGCTTTAATACAGGATTAATGTAACGATGGATGAGGTTAGGATAGGTTAGTTACATAAACTAACCTAAAATAATATGAATCAATCTTAAATAGTTTACGTGAACTTACCCAAACCAAGGCTATTAGTTTTCCACCAAAAAGTGGGCATGTCCTGCCAGAAAAGTGGGTGTCACCCAACAATGCGGCGACTAAGCAACCGACCATATAATGTTATTCCTATCTGAACGTAATGATTGTTGTATCTAAAAAATAACATATCAGCAAGCAGAATGTCATTATTGTAAAACATTTTTGAATGTGTTCCTGTAGTGATTCTTTGGAACGGAATTTTTAATTTCCGTGAAATGCTTCAAATTAAAATTGACCCATGTTTTTAACAAGTGTTTGTTTTTTTTGCCAGTAGTTCACAAGTCAAGACCACTGTTGGTCATGGCTATTTATCATATTTGTATGATAATAATTTAGTAGTTGGTTTGATTCTAAGATTGACGGCCATCTTCAATTTTTCTCAACTTAATATAGCTATTTATCTCTTAATACATATAGCAGAGTTTGAATGAAAGAAAAGCTTCTGGATTGGAAGTAACTTTAAATTATAATTTACATCATTCTTTCAAGCCAAATGTAAACCTTTTAATAGTCTATATATATATATTGATACATTATTTACTGCCTGTGAATTACTTATTTTAGAGTTTATTAATTTTAAAATCATTTTCATAAAATGTCAAAAACTTAAATTTTTTTTGCTCAAATTGCAAGTTTTGAGTTTCACTCATTATCAGTCCTTACTAATGGCACTCATTAAATTATAGAGAAAGATAAATGCATTAAAAGGGTTGTTTTAGTTGTGTGTATTAAGTAAGAGCAAGTGGTGAAAATGTTGTCACAATATATGCAAGAACTGGAGCAGGTATGTATTTATTTCAAAATTATTATAACATGTCCCAAGTAGTGTTAATTATTTTGGATGATAAAATTTTAGTGGTTCCAGGACTTTTGTTGATTTGCATATGAAAAGTTGCATAATTTTGTGACAGCAATGAAACAAAAATTGTGTAAATCCTTTTTGTGGACATAACAGATTTGAGTGTGAATTATAATTAATTGAAATAGATCTTAATGTATAAATTTTTATTTTATTTTAATTCTACATTTTACTTCCTTTAGGATCCGTTTGATGCAGAAGAGTTTGTAGAGCGCCTGGCATGGCGGTCAACATCTGGTGGTGTGTCTAGCAAGTCTGGCACATCGAGCTCATTCCAGCCTGAGTTGTTGGAGATGACTTTTACTCAAGCTATCAAGTAGGTTCTCTCCCAAAGGACTGCATAATATAATATATTTTCTGCATAATACAAAAAATATAATCTTAGTTACAGTATATCCTACAATGGTTTTGCCACTTAAGTTTGATGAGCTAGAAATAAATGTCTGATAATGCCTGTTAGAAATAAATGCCTAAATCTATTGAAGTATCTTCCTAGTTTAGATTCCCTCAGGGGGTTCAATTATTGTATCTATGGGAATTAGCGCTCCCAGGGGGAAGATGTGAGGGCCCGAGCTGAGAGTTGCCTCCTTTTTGTTGAAATAAAAATATTTTTTGCTATGTTAAGGACCGCCTTTTTCGGTTCACTGCTGTCCTGTTTTTCAGCACCTACTACTGTCTTCTTCAACTTTTATCTTGTTTCATGAACTTCTTTCTCAACTTACTGTTTCTATGCCCCTTTTGCATAGATTCTGCATTCCCTAATATCCACACTAAATGGTGCCTTCCTCCTTCCTCTCTTTGATACGTTTTTTTGTAACGGTTAGGGAGGCTTAAACTAACTTATAATCTAATCCTAGTTTAGAGGCTTTTAAAAGTCACATTGCATTTCAGCCATCAAGATGCCATTGTTTAGAGCTACTAATTTTGAATATATATCCTAAAAAATACTAGGGCTGAAAATTACAGTTGTCTGCTTGAGGTGCTTTAAAAAAAAAGTTTGACCGGCCCAAGACTAATGGCATACTTCATGTTTTTATTGTTGATGACTTGATGACTATGAAGAAAAAATTGAGCTTGTTTTCATTTATTTTGAGGTATTTTACAGAATTATATTACTTTCCTAATTTACTGTTTTTTTTCAGACAAAAAATTGTTCATGAAAGATTGTTGTATATACCTTGAAGATTCAATGTGTTTCAGCACTTGTAGTAAAGACTTGGGTTTTTATGTAATTCTTTTATTTTTTACTAACATGGCAAAAATATGCAAATTCATGCTAATTGCGTTACTTATGCTAGTTTGAACAATATTTTTCAGGCTGATAATGTAATTCTTGGTTGACTACAATATATCTTTCAGAGATTTGGAGGTTCTGGGAGAACGTGCTGAGCGCAAGTGCCAGAAGTTAGAGGAGGCCGTGGCAGAGGAAGAACAGCAGCATTGGAGGAATGTAGCCAGATTGCTTGATGCAAATTTGGTACTTTTAAAATTTTTATTTTTATTGTTTTATCAGCTTTGAGTAAACACTGTGATTTCATATTACTAATCTGATTCCAAGTAGCCATAGGATTGGAATTTGTGTGCTGCCATGAACATTGAAAATTTGAGTAAATAACATTTTTGTAGAGAAAAGTTTCATTGATATAAATAGTAACATGTTCTATATGCATCCAAAAATATACAAGAAGCTAAATTAAAAAACTACAACTAAAAATATACTAATATGATGATTGTAAAAAATTAGATTAAAGAATTTTGGCTAGAATAAAGACAAACCTGACGTTGGGATCTGGCACCCAGGTTGCGTTCAGCCAGTTCCAGCAGCTGGACGGGCAGATGAACCGAGTGGCGGCGCGCGTGGTGCACTTGGGGGACCAGCTGGAGGCCGTCAACACGCCCAGGGCACGTGCAGCCGAGGCGTACACCCTAATGATGCACTTCGCTCACTACCTCACGCCCCCCTCCTCACCCACTGAGGAGACTGCGTCCTCTGATGCTGAGCTCATCAAGGAATCGGTGGCAGAGAGTCCTGTGCTCGGAGAGACTCCACAGCAGGTAGCTTTGATTGTTTTTTTATTGCTAAAAATGTTTCTTTAAAGCTTTGAAGGTTTCTTTGAACTCTCGAATCTTCACAGCAGGTAGCATTAATTGTTTCTTTAAAGCTTCTCATTTCAACAGCAGGTAGTTTCAATGTTTCTTTAAACCCTTGAATCTACACGGCAGGTAGCTTTGATTGTTTCTTTTAAAGCTTTGAATGATCTGCATTCTTGATTTGGCATCAGTTTTATTGTTCTTCTTTCTCACATTGTGCAATTTCATCGTTATTTGCAAGAGCGTCAGGGTCGGTGGTTAAAAATGTGTGAAACGTGAAATCTAAATTGTATGTAATGCCCATTGATGCTATTTTCTTCTTTAAATGCAAGTTGATGCTAGAGTCTTAATGGAATATAACACTTCAAGTTTTCTTGTGTGGTTTATTGGCTTGTTTGAAGAGACTCTTATTTGCAGAATTTTAGTTTTTATTTATAATAAGTAATGCTAACTTGAACAAGTGTGCAGTTATTAGGTGATGAAGTTGGATGAAAACCTGTTTTAGCCTTTACTGGTTTTTGTATTTACCACAATTAGTCTTTAGATTTTGCTGGTATTAGCATTTACTGCTTTTAATCTTTATTTATACTGGCTTTTACTGGTGTTAGCCATGAATTGTATGAACATTTACCTGTATTAGCCTTAGCTGGGATTAGCATTTACCAATTATAGTCTTTACTAGTTGTAGCATTTACTAGTATTGCCTTTATTGGTACTATTATTTACTGATAATAGCCTTTACTTAATTTGTGAATATTGTCTGCAGTAATACTCTTCAAAATCATCTTCTGTTTGTGTCAGCTGATATACCTAGACAAGTAAATGTATGGAGAGAACTCATTTACACATCTCCCATTTTTACCAAGCTTTAGTGTAACTTAATCTTGAATGAGGGATGTTTTGTGCACATAGTAAGGCTTCTTTTAGATATTAATGGCCCATAGTTCCTTTCTTAACATGGGGGTTTAATCATAAGGTTACCTCAATAGATTTTCTTTACCCTATTAGGACCAAGCTTGGGAACAAAGTATCACTTTAGTTACCATTTCTGACGTGCAGTAAGGGACGAGCTTTTTTACGAAACATTTAGAGTAGGAACGTTATAAATTATTCTTTATGTCCTTCAGCAATGGCGGTTGTCCAAATAGAGGTGCTCAAAATATTTATTAATACCGCTATGTATTGTAGAATTGAGTGCTGTAGTCTAAAGGATCAACCTCCTCAAAGTTCTTCAAAAACCAAAACTATTCAGCCTGTACATTGTTGCCTACTTCTTTAGTGATAGAGTATGTGGGAATGGAGGGAACAAACTGAGAGCTCCTTTCTCGGAGCACGATACTTTTTGCAATTTTTCTGTTTAGGTATGTCATCTATTGCTCTTGCAGTTAGTCTTTTGTACGTATCTTTCAGATCTCTGAAGCTGCCGATGTCATTCAGAAGCTATACCTGATCTCTCAAGAGCTGCCCACTGGCAAGTGAGTCTAGCCGCTCTTTGTTTGCAGTTGTTTATTGTGGGGCTCGAGCACAAAGATAAAACTAATTGTGCTTTAATTTACACTACATTTTGAGCACGGAGATTGTGAGTACGGGACTCTCCGTGTACTACTTTGCGCTACGTTTCAACCTTCTAATGTCAGAGGGTTAAAACGTTATCACAACACAGTGATGTTATTGAGCATTAAAACGTTATTGTATTGAAGAACTGAACAGTTCATGGTCAAAACCATACGTGGACTCAACAACTGAACCATTCATGGAAAAGTTCATTCTTTGACACAACAACAGTCACTGAACCATTCATAAACAAAGCCATTCTTGGACAGAACAACTGAGCAAGTAATGACAGAATATCATTTACTAGCCCTGCCTTAATGGATGAGTTGTGGTGGTCAGGTTTGAAGGCGCCAAGGCCCGCATAGGTGCGCAACACGAGCGTGTGGAGCGGGAGCTGATCGTGCAGTTCGTCTCGGCGCACCGGTGTGGTGAGGTGGAGCGCATGCGGCACCTGGCCGGCGTGCTGGCCAACTTCAGGGGCTACAACCAGTGTGTGGACGCCTTCATTGAGGAGATGCAGTGTGTGAGTTTTGTGATTAGAAGAAATGGTGTGTCTTCATTGCAAGATTACGTTAGGTTGCAGCATTATTCTATAATGGACGCCTTCATTGAGGAGATGCAGTGTGTGAGTTTTGTGATTAGAAGAAATGGTGTGTTTTCATTGCAAGATAGCTTTTCTTGGACGACTTTGGTTCTCAGTGCAGTAGGATAAGCATTACAGTACATAATTTCCAGGAACTCTGACATTGGAAATCGCGTAACTGAAACATCGTGATTATTTATTCAGTTGTCACTATTGTGTAACAACTTCGATTTTCAGGAAAGTAGGATAAGCATTGCAATACCTTACACAAACTTTGACTCTCTGGAAAATTACGCAAATGGTCCATCGTTATGCAGTGTTCTATCTTATTTGTTGCTACAAAATTTGTGCAAAGGCGTGTTAGTCTCGATGTGCGGAGCCTACATGCGTTTTTGTCTCTTTCAGGTGATCATGCGGGACGTTTTCGGGGAGATTGTGCCGCTGTGTCGCCGCGCCCAGGACCTCATTGACAAGGTGTTCACGGCCCCTGACCAGGTCATGACCAAGTTTGTCATCAATATCTACCAAGGGCAACTCAAGGTGCTTATTTTACAGTTAACTGCTTGCTTTACTGTTAAGAGGCTCATATAATAGGCCTGACTGAGGAATCCAGAAACAAACATAGCGATTGGTGTAAAATGTTCTGGTGTTCAGCAGCCAGGAAAAACTCAGAGAAATGCAGAAGAACTTTCTGTGAGAAATAGATTCTATAGGGGACGATGGCGTGAAAAGAAACTAAAAGAAAACAGACGACTGTATTTGACGGCTTTGGATTTTTTTGCTAGATAAAAGTGACTGTGCAGCAGTAGTTGTAGACTTCTTTTACTATTTAATTTTATTTGTATTAATTACTCTTGATGTTATGTTTTGTATGGCTGTGTTTTGTTTAGAAGCATAACTAGTTTGAAGTTCCAATATTCTGTTGTGCTGTAGCCAACGATTGTGGCTGCTGAAGCGTAGTATCAGGTGCCAGAATATGTGATGAGGGAAGACAAATTTATCTCGACTTAGAATGAGTAGATCAGAAATGAGACACGTTAGTGAGAATGTGAAGAGGGAAAACTTTATTTCGTCGATTCGGAAAATCATACGACGAAGCCCATTGCTGTGCCGTTTTAGTTCTTTTCTGTGAATAGAATGGGTGCATGCTTGCTGACGTAGTGAATAGTTCTGACTTGAATCTCAGAACTTGTATGAAAAGCAACAACAACTTGACAAATAGTCAGTGTAGGCAAAGGTGATGCAAGATTGTTCAGTGAAGCCACGACTGTGGAATGAGGCTTATGGATGGTAGATCGCAAATTCAGATGCGTGAATTTTCGATCTTTTTTAAAAAATCCAAAACTCTACAGCAGAGATCATGATGCATACATTCTGAGTGCTTTAATTTTTTCTCACAATTAAGAATGGAATGGAACACAGCAACAAAAATAAGCCAAGTGGTCTGTCTTTGGGTTGTCCCCGTATCATGTCGATTCAATGATGTTTTCTCAGAAAATTTTGTTTGAAAATATCCCTGAATTTCAAAGGTTTTGCAGTTCTCAGAAATTAGATCCACTTGTGAATAAGCGGTTTTTTTTGAACGAGAATGGTACACAAAATTCGAAGGTTGAATTAAGGTATATGAAGAGTGAGATCCATGTCATGCCTAAGGACATGCAAAATTTCTGTGCAAATGGGAGCTTGGAAAATTTTTTTAACAATTAGAATGGAGAAATGAGACTGGTCTTCAGGAGCAGGGAACTGAGTATCATTGTATAGGGGGCTTAGTATAGAATTGGGGTAGGGTGGTATAGGTGTGGGAATTGGGGTAGGGTGGTATAGGTGTAGGAATTGGGGTAGAGTGGTATAGGTGTAGGAATTGGGGTAGGGTGGTATAGGTGTGGGAATTGGGGTAGGGTGGTATATGTGTGGGAATTGGGGTAGGGTGGTATAGGTGTGGGAATTGGGGTAGGGTTGTATAGGTGTGGGAATTGGGGTCGGGTGGTATAGGTGTGTGAATTGGGGTGTCGAGGTGTAGGGTGGTATAGGTGTAGGAATTGGGGTATCGAGGTGTAGGGTGGTATAGGTGTGGGAATTGGGGTGTCGAGGTGTAGGGTGCTATAGATGGGGAAATGGAGTATCGGAATACGCCTGTTGTTGGGAAAATAAAGCATCAAGATTTGCTGTAAGAGAAGAGAATAAAGTATAGCAGCACATGGGTTTTGATACCGGTAGTTTTTTTAGCCCATTTTAGTATTGTTCATTGCAAAAATTTGAAGTACTGACAGTACCAGGAAAGTGGAGGTCAATCTCTTAGCATATGAGATACTTCAGATGTGTGCTGATACATATTTAAAATGGTAGGCTCTTCAGAAAGGCGTAATTGCTTTTCATTGTTGTGAAATTTACATCCCCAAAAAAGTTATATCCTCTTCTTTGCATGCGCGTTGGGTAACTACTCACAGTCCACGTCCCTTTTCAGTGATAAAAGTATAAGTACAATGCAGAACTAA
>JACJUY010001645.1:99983-119846 GCA_014220935.1 Platorchestia sp. MABIK | reverse complement strand
ACACGCACACAACTCAGTGCGTGACATGCACACAACCCAGTGCGTGACACGCACACAACCCAGTGCGTGACATGCACACAACCCAGTGCGTGACATACACACAACCCAGTGCGTGACACGCACACAATCCAGTACGTGACACGCACACAACCCAGTGCGTGACACGCACACAACCCAGTGCGTGACACGCACACAACCCAGTGCGTGACATGCACACAACCCAGTGCGTGACATGCACACAACCCAGTACGTGACACGCACACAATCCAGTACGTGACACGCACACAACCCAGTGCGTGACACGCACACAACCCAGTGCGTGACACGCACACAATCCAGTACGTGACACGCACACAACCCAGTGCGTGACACGCACACAACCCAGTGCGTGACACGCACACAACCCAGTGCGTGACACGCACACAACCCAGTGCGTGACATGCACTCAACCCAGTGCGTGACATGCACACAACCCAGTACGTGACACGCACACAATCCAGTACGTGACACGCACACAACCCAGTACGTGACACGCACACAACTCAGTGCGTGACATGCACACAACCCAGTGCGTGACATGCACATAATCCAGTACGTGATACGCACACAATCCAGTGCGTGACTTGCACACAACCCAGTACGTGACACGCACACCACCCAATGCGTGACATGCACCCAAGGCAAAAAAATCGACTCGGAGTTTTTTATTTACGTTGACAAAGTGTTTGCACTCCAACATTTATTTTTTCTCAAAGAAAACAAGCTTTCGTCCCTCGAAACTTCCTGCAGAACATCATAGTTGCTGTTCCTGTTTTCTAACTAATGTTCTCTCCCTGAACAATTAACAAATATCAGCGCGCCTTTCAGAGCTGTGTTTTGCAGTGTCATCAAACTTCCAAACTCAAAATATCCACACATTGTAATCCTGATGACGGCCTGCAGTCCAGTGTAGTGTTTTCCGCTCATTGATTCTAGAGCAATATTTCTCTATGGAATAGGTCTCCGTAACATTAAGTGTTAAATCCAATAGTCTATGCGAAAGAGAGCTATTTGAAGCTATGTCTGAATTTATTTTATGCAACTTCATGAGTCTTTCTATTTCAGAAAAAAATAAAGTAACGACAACTTTGCCCGCTCTTCGCAACGGTGAACTCTGTGTGAATTTCATTTCTTTATTTTCACATGATGGAGGGATAAGCAAACTTCAATTTTTTGTCACATTTTACTGCTCTCTGATATGACTTGGAAGAAGGCATGCTATCTAAACATCGTTTTTCTGAATGAAATCTCCGTCGATGTTTTCGGAATCCATTTTTTCGAACAATCACCATGAATTGGGCGTTAACAAAGATAAATAAAAGTAGAGTACGAAGTTATGCAATTTTGGGATTGAACGAAATACGCGCCTCTTGATGGGTGAATCAAAGTATGTTAGAATAAAACAGAATATGGCATCAGAAACGGTCTAAATGACCCATTCGCTGTTTGACCCTAAAATAATGTCTACAGTTCGGTAATAATTGTTTCAGAGCTTAAGTTACCTTCTAACGGTTACGTCGAAAACATTAATACAAAGATACACACAAAGATGTAATAAATATTAGTACTAGTCTTATTTTCCCATATTTAGTGACCAATGTTTCAAAAACTGTACATTTTTTCAGTTCGAGGCTCCCACAATGAAATCTTCAATTTTGTTTATCTGATTTTTAGCAACTCTGTTGTTTTACTTATTTACATGTAAAGTTTAACGTAAATTTACTGCGCATTCATTGCAAGAGTATTAGGAAGTATTATTTATTAAGTGAAAGTATTGTTTTTTATTTTTGTTTACACAATATTTTAAAGCTCAATTTAGAATTTGTACAAATTCATGTTACGTCCTACAATACATACAGCGAATTGTCATCCCAATTTCTTGACTCACGCCAAATTTTTCGAGCAGTAAAATTCATAAATTGCTAAATTTTTCCAAGATGAAACAAATTTCACACTGTCTGGTTGACAGTAAATTTATGCATTAAGAAAGTGAGCACACTGGGTCACGGAGCTCTATGTTTGAGACATAATGAACGTTCAGTGTGTGTGCGTGTGTGCGTATGTGTGTGAAGAAGCCCACAGCTCTAGCAGCGTAGACACCACATGATGAAGTCAGTCGCTTCATCGTCTCACGTCTGAAGTTGAGTCAGGGTTCGTGACTGAAGAAATGGCTGTATTTGTGCTCATAACTCTGAGCCTCGTTCAGAAAACCTTTGCAATGTTCTCCGCATTATTACCGTGAGTTAGATAAAGATTTGACTTTCGAATAACCTTTTTTTTCATATCGCCAGGAGTTAAAATCAAGGTTATGAGAAAGTCCGCTTGAAATCCGCGACAAACATTCAAGCTTAGAGATACTTGGCGGCGGATCATGGCAACGAGTTCCGTGTCTTTCCATGAACATTTTCCATCTCTCAATTTCTATAATAAAAAATCTGGAAGGCGGCATTCATTCATACGAAACTTTCCCAAAGCCTTTCGTTCTATTGATGGATATAATACTTTATGTAAAATCTAACCAATAAGCTGCAGCTTTGGAAATATCTTTGTATCAACCAAGATGGTGAAGTTCCATTTACAAGACTGAGCAGCAAAACGTAGAGTTATTTTCATTAATTAAGAGAAGGGTGATTGTTTCACAGCCGCGTGAGTACATAACCTGATACAATCGCACACAAATTTAGTCAATACTAACTAGAATTTTACTTAACGATTATGCTCAGGAGAACTGGACAATCGCCCTTGAGCTCCTCTCACTTCATTCAATTTCTTCCGAAGAGACATCGAATAATAACTAAAGTTGCAAACATAACATCAATCTTTGTTTTCAAATCCAGAACGTTTAATTAGCTTGAATTATTGTAAAGATCAAATCGATAAAAATGTAAATGGAAAGCACGAAGAAGAAGCAACTGAAAGCAGACTTAGTCGCACTCCTTTTTTGTTGTTATTCTAATGCATCATTATTATTGCTCGGGATTTCCATTATTTGCCACTCTCTACGGGAATAACTGCTGCATTTGGTGGGTTATAAAAGAGATTTTCTAGTTTTGTGTGTCAAAGTCAATAAATTTCTTGACATGGGACCAAAAATTCCGATGAGATTGCTCATAAGAAGCATGTTGAATGCGCTGTGCTAGAGATTTCATTGATTTTCTCAGCGGATCTAAAGAACATTTCCATTGGCGAAAAATATTGGAAAAATTAAATAGATGAAATATAATTGTTCCTTCCTTACATCAAATATGAGATAATAAAATTTTAAAAATAAATCCCATGCACAGTATTTGCGGGAAAAAATTTTTCGGATTATAAAAAATCGGGCTGAAATGGTCACGACCAATAGAGCTCAAAGTAAGTTTGATTAAGAGCAATGAATATTAAGTAACTTCCGTAGATCACAGAAAGAGAAATAAGTGCGCAGTGTTACCTGCCCCACACAGGTCGGACTACAGGCCCACAAGTTGAGCAAGTCGCACGAGCACTTCGCTGCGCGCCGCTGTCACAAAATGAACGTTCCTGCCAACGAGATTGTCATAGCAAACACTCTTCTTCAGAATGTGTTATTAGGAAGAATTATGAACTTTTCTTGTACGAATTAATTGTTTTTTATGCGTCGTAGAAATATTGTCTTCGATCACGCGGTGACCTGCCTCCATTAGAAGGTGTTGGCTGAGGAAAGAAACGTGAACCAAAATTAGTGATGGAAACAGGAATGTAAATGAGTTAAAAGGTAACAAAATTCTGCCGGCTGCTACCTGAGGAGCCATGAACGGCTTACATTAACTGTCTTCCTAAACAAAGTTCCAAATATGATCAGAAGTTATTCCACGCCTCAATTACGCTTCCAATTGACAGGAACTGGATAGATGAAAATTTTAATTGTTTGCGGCTTACAACCGTTATAAATAGCACATCTAACGAGGAACTTAAAGTTGGTTCACATATTATAGTTTCATTTAGGAAGTATTGCTGTTTTATATACTGTTTCATTTCGGAGGTAATACATATTACTTCCGAATAAGAGACGTAGTAAAGAATGAAGTCCATCAATTGTTCATGCCTAACACATGGGAAGAGTGGCAAATTTTACCGTCTTTATTTGCGAATGATGTTCATGTAATCTATCGGGGACTTGGATTTCAAATGATCGAATTGATCGCAATAGCAATTGAGCAATCATTAAGGAAAATTCACTGAAACGCCAAAACTAGACGGCTTTCGGAATTTGAGAAAAACTGACAAATTTACATATTGCAACGAAAATATTGTTATTTTACGGACTGTCATTCATATTTTAACGGCGCTCAATCATAAGTATGAATACCTTTTATTCAGTCATGACAATAATTACACGATGATTACACGATAATAATTGACAATATTTAAACCTTGTGATTGATATATTAACGACGTTTACGTTTATATACATTTTAGCGCAAATCATTTATATTACAACGAAAATGATCGATATGTCAGGAAACTTATTGCTATTTTGGGGGAGTAATAGAAAGAGCTTTTGCCGCACCTGCATATCGCGTGGGCCCAGCGGGGTGCCCGCAGTCCGAGTTGGTGAAGTCGATGTTGGTGCTGAGGGTGCGGTGGTACAGGCGCTGCGTGGGCCTGTAGTTGCTGAGAAGGCGGGCCTGGGGCAGCCCTCGCCTGCCCGTCTGCAGCTGCTGCAAGGCGCTTAGCTGTACGAGAATGGTTCAAATTTGTAAAGAATTTACGTTGCAGCAGCCGTGCAGCTGCCTGCGTAAACTCTTCCGACTAGACTGACTGTGCCACGTTGGGATTTTTCACCTAAAATTCGCGCTCAAATAACACTCAGATAGGCACCAAATTTCATCGTTATATAATAGTGTCTTCTTGGTAAAATGCTTCGTCAAAATGCTGCACTATATTTTTTCACTTTCATGCCATTTTATCTCTTCGATGTTTTATCGTTAATTGCTGTGTATATCTTCAGGGACGCGGTTTGAAAAAAACACGTACTCGCTCTAATCTGCAAACTCTTGCCTTGAAAAGTGATCTCTTCGATAAAATCGTAACCCGGACACTAAATAATTAAATTTCAGTCCAATCTGTCAGCCTCAACCAAGTCTGCAAGCGCTGCAGGAGCCTTCACCATAAAATTCTATTCAAGAAACAGCGCCTGAGATATTGAGCGTGAAAATAAAAGTTTCGCAGTTTAGCTTCACATCGTACGAGACTGCGGCCGGAGTGAGGCTATCCCCTGATGTTACTTGCACCTCACCTGGTCTGTTGATTGTCTGGTGGTCTGTTGGTTCTGCTGTGCTGGTCTGTTCGTTGTCTGGGGGTCTGTTAGTTCTGCTGTGCTGGTCTGTTTATTGTCTGGTGGTCTGTAGGTTCTGCTGTGCTGGTTTGTTTATTGTCTGGTGGTCTGTAGGTTCTGCTGTGTTGGTCTGTTGATTGTCTGGTGGTCTGTTGGTTCTGCTGTGCTGGTCTGTTGATTGTCTGGTGGTCTGTTGGTTCTGCTGTGCTGGTCGGTTCATTGTCTGGTGGTGTCATGGTCCTGCTGTGCTGGTCTGTTGATTGTCTGGTGTTGTCATGCTCCTGCTGTACTGGTTTCTTGATTCTCCAGAGATAACGTGACACTCTGGTCATGAGAGCCTAATTTTGCTATGATAAAAGAGTGCGGGGCAGTGATGTGCTTCGTAGGATTACTTAAGCTGAACGCTGCATTGAATGCCGTTGTTCAGTTATAAACATGTAGAAATTAAGGTGCCCTCGAGCCTAACAAGCTATTCTTTGTACGACACAAACTAAACAAGAACCTAAAATATGCAACACACGTTGACAATCTGGGAGCTCCAGTGAAAGTTCAAAATTTACTTCTGTTTAAAAATGGAGTCTCAGATACTTGAGCTGCACCCACTCTCGATCAAATTCTATATTTCTCATGATCTATACATGTGGTATGCTTCTAACTTCCCATAAGCGAGCTATAAAGTTCCTATATATGTTATAAATTCCGTATAAATGTTATAAATCTAAATTTCATTTTATAAAGTTACACTCATTTTCAATTTTTAAACAATAGTAATGTATTTAACCGACAATTATTATTAACAATAACAATTTAACAATATTTTAAATTTTCAAATATTTTATAAATTTACATCTATTTTAAAGTACATTTTAAATTCGATAAATATGTCACAAATCCCCAAGCACGTTTCCATTTTCCCATAATAGACGACATAGGGCAGAAATTTGTCACCTGAAGTCTGGTGACGTAGACGGGCTTGTTCATGACTATCCAGGTGACGGTCTCGTGGCAGGGCGGCTGGGTGAGGGAGCCCTGGTAGGTCATGTAGTGCTGGGTGTGGGGGAGCAGGTCGCTGATGCTCACAGCCGGCACCCGCACCGCCTCTCCCGCCCACCGCACCCGCGGCAGCGCGTCCATGAGGGCGGACAGGCCCCCGTGACCCCGTACTCCCACCTTTGCATTTGGTTAGGAAATTCCATGCTCAAAATATACCCGCAAATTTGACAAAATACAACAACAAAACGTTACCGGACAGGTCCAGTGACCCCACACTCCCACCTTGACATTCGATCAGGAAATTCCACACAAACAATATGCGCGTAAATTTCAGTAAATACATTAACACTTTGACCGCAATTAGCTGAACTGAAGTTCAATCTTCAACTCGTATTTGAAGTCAGTTGTAGTAAGAAATTCCGAAAATAGATAACATTAACTGTATCGTGATTTCATTTAGCTTTAATTTAGTGCCTATGAAAATTGAGTTTGTGTCTACTGGTCGGTCAGCAGCATTATGAAAATCCCTTCATTGGCCACCGGTGGCGCACGTTGGGGTCACTGTATTAACAAAGAGTTCCAACGAAAGACTGTACTCGCAAACTCCTGAGTAGTTTGTTATGGAGTCGGTAAAAATTTATACGCGTATCAGCTCTTTCTGAACGCTACCTTTGGTGTCGTTCATGATTCGCAACGAAAGGAAAAAAATACGACATGAACTCAGAAAAAAATGAACTTTGCAAAATAGAGCTTGAAAATAGTGGCCTGGAAGGGACGGTGGTTGTGAATGAGAACTATAGAATTTTATAAAATTTCCAAATGATGAGTTAAATTTATGCATATTATTTTTTCATTCCTTGGGAAATGGCAATAATCTTGGGAATTAGTTATGCCTTAAATAATCAGTTAACGAGCTTTGTCAAAAGACTCTAAAATAAAGTTCAGGACGAAGTGATGAGTTTGAAAATAAGAAGAATTTTCAATTTGTTCTCATTTTTTATTTTTGCTTGCGCTCTAACACTGTAGCCGTCAGTCATAAAATATAGTCACTGTTTAATGTGCCAATGAAAACCAGCGTTTCGATGTTTTAAACACCAAAAAGTTGCTTGTTGTATACAGTGATTTAGAATTTTTTGGAATTACCAGTGTTTTAGTACAAATGACCTACAATTTTCTTCATCTTACAACACGTAATGAGCTGGAACAATTTCGAAAGGTTGAAATGTTGGAAAATAAATAATTTTGAACCAGTTTAGCTCTTTCATTCATTCTGGAATGTCTCCTAAATTTTTGCATCATAATTGGCAACATATGGCACATTATTCATGCACCACAACTGACAACATATGGCACGTTATTCATGCACCACAACTGACAACATATGGCACGTTATTCATGCACCACAACTGACAACATATGGCACGTTATTCATGCACCACAACTGACAACATATGGCACGTTATTCATGCACCACAACTGACAACAAATGGCACGTTATTCATGCACCACAACTGACAACATATGGCACGTTATTCATGCACCACAACTGACAACATATGGCACATTATTCATGCACCACAACTGACAACATATGGCACATTATTCATGCACCACAACTGACAACAAATGGCACATTATTCATGCACCACAACTGACAACATATGGCACATTATTCATGCACTACAACTGACAACATATGGCACGTTATTCATGCACCACAACTGACAACATATGGCCCATTATTCATGCACCACAACTGACAACATATGGCACATTATGCATGCACCACAACTGGCAACATATGGCACATTATTCATGCACTACAACTGACAACATATGGCACATTATTCATGCACCACAACTGGCAACATGTGGCACATTTTCCCAAGTGCCCCAACACGCACCTGGATTAGCACGGCTATGGCAGCAGCCCCGTGGGGCCGCATCACGGCTGCCGAGAAGTTGCTGTAGAGCTGCGCGTTGTAGCCGTACACCTGCATCTGGTGTGCACAGGAGTTTCCTTCTTGAGAATTTTGCAAGACTGTTACACTCAATGCACTGTCTTCTTAATGCAGGGCTTTGCATGCATTGCCTTAAGAGAACAGTGCATTGGGTGTAACAGTCTTACAAAATATTCCTTCAGTATTTGGTAAGACTGTTGCACTCAATGTACTGTTCTCTTCATGAAGTCATAAAAGACACCGGCACCCAACATACCATCCAGGTAATAGAGTCATATCGAAGGTCATGTGTTACTTCTCTTGATATAATTCTTCACTGAACTCACTTTTACAATTCCTCGAATAATTCACAAATTGCGTACAATTTTATCATGATGCAGTTAAAACATAAAAACCAGAACTCATGTTTTATTTTCCACAGAACACAGAATAACTTGTCAATTACCGCCAGTACGCTTAATTTTACACAACAAAAAAATTACGCATTTGAGTTTGAATGTGATGTTCCAGACGATCAGAGCTAAGCGTGCACAGTTGAGACAAATTCTACCAATATTGTCATGTACGGCAAACTTGACATTTGGAGAGAAATAATACTAATGTTACGTATAACGTTACAGGGGAGATTGTGAGCGCTTAAGTTCGGTGCTGTAACCTCTAGCACCTCCCTAACCCCCCGACGTACAGCCCCACTGTAACCTCTAGCACCTCCCTAACCTCCACGACGTACAGCCCCACTGTAACCTCTAGCACCTCCCTAACCTCCCCGATGTACAGCCCCACTGTAACCTCTAGCACCTCCCTAACCCCCCGACGTACAGCGCCACTGTAACCTCTATCACCTCCCTAACCCCCGACGTACAGCCCCACTGTAACCTCTAGCACTTCCCTACTCCCCGACGTACAGCCCCACTGTAACCTCTAGCCCCTCCCTAACGTCCCTGACGTACAGCCCCACTGTAACCTCTATCACCTCCCTAACCCCCGACGTACCTCAGCCCGGAAGGCGGACCCGTTGACGGTGTGTTCAGATCCCGGCCCGTCCCCGGTGCCGAAGTGGAACTGGACGTGGCTCACCTGGGGCCGACGTGACACGTCACATAAACAGGACACGTCACATAAACGGGATACGTCACACAAACGGGACACATCACATAAACGGGACACATCACACGAACACATCACATATACGGAATATATCATGTGAACGGGAGAGTATTTCCCACTTCTTGTACGCTCAAATCGGAATTAATGTGTTGAAAACACGATGTATGCTTGGAAGTCAAAATACACATAAGCTTAGTTTTTTATGCTGTTTCAAGAGAGCAAAAAGAACCAAAGTGTGGACGATGAGTAAAAAGTGTTAATTTTCTTGTTCATCCAATCAATCATGCCGAGTATTCGCTCCCTACTACCTCGCTACCAGTAAACTCAAGATTTTCTTGGTTCGTAAAAAGTACTTTCTGCTACATTTCTAAAACAACAGTTAAATCCATGCAATGTAGCCCAAAGAATACATGTTCCAAACACGGATTTTCGAACAACTCACTTGATATCTGTACGACAGAGGCCCTCCGTTGATGTTAACGGCGACGATTTTTTCCTTCCTGTGGCTGACGTCTGCATCCATGTTTGCATTGTCGAAGCGTCCGTGCCTGACGTCATTCTCAGCCCTGCGTCTGTGCTCAGTCATGAGAACGTCTTCCGGCATGCGATCGAACGGGCGGCCAGAGGAACTCAAGTCTCTACCACCTTCTTCGGAGCCAAACTGGTCGGTGGATGCCTTTCTTCCTTCACTGTCGCTGCCGGTCTCAAACGGGCGTCTCAGTTCGTCATTTTTGCCAGCAGAAGCTGAAAAATTCTCTTTTTTGAAGCTGGGTCCGATGTCCATGAAAGTTCCGGATCCTGAGTCCACGATGAACACAACGCTGTGGCCTGTGTTGCTGAGGTGGCCCCGCACCTGCGTCGTGGTTCAATTAAAAAACAACACTAGAATATAACAGCCGTTATACCACCAGTATTGTGTATGCACTGCAGCATCATGTAACATTGTCATTCTAGCCATCAATTTGTGAGGCACAACAGGCGTCAGATCAATATGTTTGTTATTCTTACTATCATGCAATGTCATACATACACACTGCTTGAAAAATTAGCGCAGTACTACAGCAGTTCGGTGCAGTTATGGTAATTTAACAATGCAAACATCCGATCCGCTGTTATAGCCACATTCGTGCGCAGTGTCTGCGAGAGCACTGTTCTAATTCCGTCTTTAAACTCCACTGAGCGACATCGAACTGCATTGGGCGGCTTTACCATTCTGACCTCTATTTATTAATCGTGTCGCTTAGCTAAGTACTCGACAGCTGCGCATGTGTAGTCTTTGCGGCAGGAAGTCACTACTGATCACAATCAATCTTCAATGGTCAAAATGCACTGCTCTAAATCGACCCAAATGTGTCCTACTCGGCCCAACTGCACAAAACCATTGGAGCCGCTGATTCTTAACAGGGCAGCAGTCGACTACTGCTTGGCATGCATACTCATCTCATCAATAAATGCAAAAACTACTTCAACTGTCTAGTTTTATTATGCCAGTTTATCTTAACCAACAGTCTTCTACCAGAAATTAATTTTGAAAATTTTTGTGCATCTAAACCATTTGATTCTTAATCTCAAAAAAAAAATTCAAATATTTCAGCAACAATGTTAAACTTGAATTTTTAAATTAGACCTTCATGAACACTTAAATTCCATTCATTTGTTGCGTCAAAGCTCAAAGCCCAGTAAATTGTCCATTATAATAAATGAATGTCCTCTTGACTTCAAGATGTAATCTGCAAAGTCAGAGCTGGTGCACCCAAAGTTCAGTTTTCACTAAGCCAAACCGGATTTTTTACTGACACTCTTCATTGTTTTCTCACATCCTAATGCATGCTGGCATACAGAGACTGGGGAAAAAAATTATGAACTTTTCTCAGTAGAAGACTTGAGCTGGAATTATTCATTCATTTCATTGGCGAGCAAAATGCCAGTTTCACACTGTTTCAAGAATGTAAAAAGAACCAACATTTTTCAGGTGGTTAAAACCAGCATTTTGTGTTTCCATTTTGACTAGTTTAACCTCTCTATTTTTTCATAGGTTAAACATTCTGTTTTTTTTTCAGGTTATTAAAACTAGCATTTTGTATTTTCATTTTGATTAGCTTAAGCTCTTCATATTTTCATAGCTTAAACATTCTGTGAGCGGCACTTTTTCTTTATTTTCCGAAACCATCTAAGCATGACTCATAAACAAATATTTTCTTGCATTTTCAGGCGATGCAGCAGGAGCAAAACAACTTCCTCTAGACTTTCACATCTGCCTCCTAGAAGACGTACCAAGAAGGCCGTCTTGGTCGGCCTCTCACTTTATTAAGCATCTCTGCTAGGCTTAGCGCCTACTCCCAGCACCCGAAATGTGTTGGGCCGCAACAAAATATCGGCCCAGCAACAGGCCTATGAGTCGACAGACTGGAGCTCTTAAGACTAGACGCTGTTCCTTCCTGCCTCTCCCCTCACTTCTCCCTTGGGGCTCATTAATTATTTTTCTCACGGTAATTCGTCTGAACCTTCATATCTTACTGATTTGCATAATTACATAACACCTTTAATAAGCGAGTGATGACAGGATTTAGCAGAGCTTAATACTACAAATTTCTTTAGGTAGAAAGTATGCATTTTAGTCTCGAAAAATATCAATCCTCATCTGAGCTTCATGCGCGTCAGGCTGATTTTTTTTATGATAAAATATTCCACTGTTCTGTATCGTAATTTCGTTTAACATTAATAGTCCAATAATTTGTGCAATAAGAAGGGTACACAACTCAAAATAGCACTCGGACAGATTGAGTTCGCTTCTCTCATGATCTCTCACGTCGTTATCGCACATATTTTGTTCGTAAATCCGTTCAGTAATGATAAGATCACACCCGCTGTGGTTCTCGATATAACAATTTTCCTATTCTATTTCCAATCGTACAAAATCAACTTTCTTTTTATCATAAATCCTTCCTTAAGATACAAGCATCCCCGCATGCGAATGTAAAACTGACGTTATTTGTATGTGGAGCGATTCGTAAAGGTTTCTGTTGAGGGAGAGGATAGTGTTTTACCATTAAATGTGCAAGCAAATGAAAAGGACATAATTTACAGCTTGTGGTAATGACACCTCAAGTTAGCAGATTTCAGTGTCAGTTAATTTGACCAAACATGCAACACATTGCACTCGGCTCGGGAGTTCTCTGAAATAATTTTTCCTTTCTTAATTAGAAAAGTTACTTATTTTACCTTCGTACACATATCACTTTCTAAAAATTGCGTCCAGATATTCAAATTGCATCTCAATTCATTTCAAAATCCGAACAAAGTCACTCTCAACAAATGATATAGCGCACCAGCTCCACTAAAACTTTTAAAATATTTCCTCATAATAAAAGAAAAATTACGAACTGTAAATTTCAGAGAACAACCTTGATTTCCATCGTAGAAGAAATGTGTTTGTCCTTATCTCTTCATTACAGGAAGCCATTACGCAGATAGCGCCTGTGCCCCAACTTCTGCATCGTTAGATACAAAATAATCGCCTAAAACTTCAGAGGACTCTTTCCTCAGGCAGCTTCTTCGCATAATTACGGCCAAATTATCCAAGTAAGTTGACTGTCTTCAGGGAAATTAGAGACAAAAGACAACGATATTGTCACCGCTTCTCCGTGACACGCCGGAGTAAAACTTCTCAGAACAACGCCGTCCCAGATACTTTTAGCGGGAAGTTGTTCCTCGGAGACTTCATCGCTATAATTGAAAAAGAACTTGCGCTGCTCGTAGTTGTTGCGTGGCACAGACAGACAACGATGGTTTTGTTCTGTTGTTGTAAGACGCGATGTAAGACACGGACTGTTTTTCATCAGGCGTGAGACATAGCAGAGTCTGTCAAGATCATACTGCTGACCCAAGTGAAATCTGAACTTATCAGGAATAGGTTGTGCCGGCATTTGCTGCCAAAAACGGCTCTTGGTCCGCGTAGATTGACCGATAGAATGAGTGACAAGCTTCCTAAGGATTATTGTTTGAAAAGTCAACTAATTTCTGAACAAGTGATATACGATACTAGGAGTTCAAGTTTTCTTCATACTAGTTAAATTATGTTGAGTCTTTTCGACTGATTAATTTTGCGATTAAAAGTACGAGTATTTTATTACTTTGTTTTCAACGAAGAATTTCAATCGCTCTAGCTGTACTCAGTTCCTTACAGAACAATTCCAATGTAACATTTGGTTCCCACTGTCGATGTTGCTGAACATGTCATACTGTACAAAAAACAACCATGATATAAATCGTCTTGCAAAGGACCATTTGTGGTGCCACACAAATATCTTGCTGGACTCCATGGAGATCTGGTCATTTAATCATCATCTTAAACATTTGCATCACTGGTCTACATTACCCATAAATCTTCTACGTTCATACGGTTTCATACAAGCTAAAAATATATTATGAGAACATCATAGATGGTCGATTCACAAATTCATAGATAGATTCATGGTCATAGACAAAAAGTGTTGTCAGTTATCTACGGAGGGAAGTAACCAAACCGAGCTCACACAGCAAAACAAAAACCAGAACACATTGATCGTGTGCATTGGATGAGACCGATGAATCACAAAGCCCTAAAACAAACCGAACCCATTCTTTCAAATCGAACCTATATCTCAAAGGCCTAAAACAAATCAAACCACTCTCTTAAATCAAACTCCTCTCTCAAAGCCCTTGAAAACCGAACCCCTCTCTCAAATCAAACCCCTTTCTCTTAAAGCCCTAAAGCAAACCGAACTTCTCCTTCAAAGTCATAAAACAAATCGAACCCCTTTCTCAAAACCCTTAAACAAACCGGGCCCCTCCCTCAGAAATGACTGTCGCAGCCCCGTGAGCCGACCGGCCACAGACCAGGTGCTTGTCGACGTGCACGGGCCCGAGGTTGGGGTCGTGCAGCAGCAGGCGGGGCTGCAGGTCCACGGGGCTCTGGCGGCGGCCGTGGGTGCAGAGGCTCCACTCGGGGTTGATCAGTCCCCAGAACTTGGGACCTGCCAGCGCAACTTGGTGCTTATTCAGCCTAAACGGACCTGAAGTTTTGCAGGTCCGTTTGGGCTAAATAACACGAAAGTTCCCTTCGTGATAGATCACCGATGTTGAATGAATAAGAAGAAACATTCCTTTGAGCGAATTTATTTATTCCTTATGGGTGAGCTGTCTTAATGGGAACTTTCATCTAATTAATTCAAAATTGATAAGCTGTAATGGGTTCGACAGTAACTCAGTTCTTATTTACATATAAAACAGGAATTGAAGTTTTATTTATATGATAAGAAGTTAATTTTTGCGTTGTTAACAAAAAAAATTTGTGTTTATTTAACAAGATATATTTATGTTTATTTATTAAGGGCTGAATTTTATTTTCTTAACAGGGACTAAATTAATGTTTATTTAACAAGAAGTGAATTTTTATTGATTTAAAAGAAGTTAAATATCTATTTACTTAGCAATAACTCAATGTAACGTATAGCATGAACTGAATTGTTATTCGTCTGAAAAGCGAATTTTTATGTATAACAGGGACTGATTTTTAACTTCTTAATATAAATTAATTAATTTTAGATGGACACGAACTGAGTTTATTCGAAAGGAACTGAATTTTAATTTGTTCGTTGGGAAGCACATTACTCTTTACCTTCCCGAATACACTTCCAACCAAATGCAGGCCATCTAACATTGAACGATGAAATAAGTTAATCACTGAGGCTTCATCTTGCACTGATTAACTTCATTAAGCTGATTAGATAGGATGCTATCATTTTGTTTTTATTAAATATAATTGTTCACTACCATCTATAACTGAAGGCAAATAATAGCATAAGTTTATCAGCCTGTATAAATTGTATATCTACTGCAAATATGCATTAATTTATTACAAACACTAATTCGTTAAGATATTCGTAATCGTTACATGCATTTCATTTTCGATGGCATTGTACTGTAGCATTTTTCATTTATCATAAGAATGAGTCTTAGGTGAATTTGTAATATACTCACACGAAGCCAAACCCATACACACACATGTGCACGCACACACACACACACACACACAAACACACACACACACACACACAAACACACACACACCACACAGTACCTATCCTCACCTGAGATGCCGGTATACGTCCACCACTTGCCCCAGTCCCAGCTGATGCCAATGCCTTCTGCAACACAAAACATTCCTCTCGTCAAGGGTCGCATAGAAAATACCGCCAACACTCAACGTGAACTTGTGCTTTGTTTTCTTAAAGGCGATAAATCTTCAGTGAGCGTTATTCTGTTAAGAATAAACTTAGCACAAACTTAATTCATGGAAAGTTTTCCGACACTCAAATATTCGTGAGATACATCCTATTTATATGTCTTCCTGTGTGTTTTAGGTGCGAGAAATAAATAAGCATTCAGAGAACCGAATGCTTATTTATTCAATCCATGCTCTGCATGCCCATTAATGATGTCATCTATACAGGAAGTTACGAAAACCAGAAAGCCTAACTTTAAATAAATGTTTTCTAGAATTCTTTTGAAAATAAGAATATTACGGTGACTGGCTTCTCTCTTCGTATTTTAACACATTCTATGGTGACATTGGTATCACGAATACCAGTCGCACTATTTTAGATCAACCTCACACAACCGGGACCACCCCCATGCAGCCAGCCTCTTGAAAAACAACTGAAATTGCGGTGAAATGAAAAGACACTTTCTGAAAATAAACGTCTTGTTTCGAGTCCATTCATTGCAGATGACACCGTGAGAACCCAGATAACTATGACTAAAGAAGAGAACTTCATAAGGCTCCTTTTTATGATTGTCCTGACGCACGGGACTCAAGCGCAGAGCTTTCTGGAATGGCTGACGCAAGGCAAAGAGACGTCCAGAGTGGAGACGGAGCGGAGCATCAAGTTTAGGGAGGGCGTGCGGCAGGCGCTGCGGCTGCAGCAGAGCCTGCATCTGATGGGACACCAGCTGGGCCTGCAGTGCTCAGGGGGCCGCTTGCAGGAGGTAGAGGAGAGCGTTGACTGCGTCGAGAGAGACGGGCGATGTTGTTCTGTCAATAGCGACGGAAATCAGGTCACGTGGTACAACCTCCTGCCTCCAGGGAACTACTTTGCTTGCGGGTACTGCTGGAGTGGACAGGCGGTATACAGGTACGTAGGCGATGCCCATGGTGGTGCTTAGGTAGGAGTAACTGTTTTGGCTAGTGTGCATTGTCCATCTTTCTGAGCGAATTTTCATAAAACCGTTTGAATTAAATATCAAGGTAAATCAATGTGGTGCAGCATGAAACGAAAAAACGTAAATGCTTTAGTCTCACGGCCGTTGAAAGCAACTTTGAGCTAAGGAAACTGCTATGGAAAAGTGATGTGGGCATTGACTGATGACTACAGTAGGCCGTTCCGACCGCTGAACGGACGCCTCGCACCACACTTCAGTTCTTTTACACGCAAAAATATTTCGAAAGAAAAGATGGACATCTGGACGAGTCTGAGTTTATAAGTCTCATGCTCTCAATCCTTAATCGAACCTTCCTAGTTGCTCTTTCTCCTTATTTTTCTCGTCCTTTGAATATAAATTTTTCAAATCTTTTGCTTGATTACTCTCAATGTACAAACGAAAACATTTTTTCAAGGTCAATCAATCATGTTGAGTGAATACGAAAGGGTCTAAAACTTACCAGCTAAAAATCGTTTATTCTGTAGAACTAAATAAATTTGGGTCAGGTGCTGTCAAGCGAATAGAAAATATTTCCGTAGGATAAAACAAAGACGTTGATCAGAAAAGAATATGATACTTTATTATGATTTCAATGGCAATTGTGCAGCTATATCCCAGCACGCTAACCAGCTGGTCTCGTATGTTGCTGACGCCGCGCAATGTTCGATCGTGCTCACTGGTATGAACTCAGAGGGCGACGAGGCGAGAGTGCTAAATTTCCTTTTCCTAAAAAACCGTCTCCATTGTTACGTTAATCTATGAAGACTGATTTTGTGCAGCTTAATGTAATTAATATTATTGCACTGAAATGAGAAAATTATGCTTCCAGGGTGAACTTGGGCAACACAACACCTCCTGCCCCCCCTGCTGAGGGGGACGTGGTGGTGGAGGGGGGCGGTGGGGAGGTGGGGACCAAGAAGGAAACCAACGGCCCTTCGCGTGTGAGGAAGGTGCTGGGGCTGGTGGTGAAGGGCAGACTGGATGATGAGGAGCACCACTGGTCAGGTGGTGAAGGGCAGACTGAATGATGAGGAGCACCACTGATCAGGTGGTAAAGGGCAGACTGGATGATGAGGAGCACCACTGATCAGGTGGTGAAGGGCAGACTGGATTATGAGGAGCACCACTGGTCAGGTGGTGAAGGGCAGGCTGGATGATTTAGGCTCCATCAATCAAAATCAGCTCATTTTAGGAAATGAAGTCCAACGAAGATCAGTCCATGATTGAAAATACGGCCTATCGGTGTAAATGAGGCTATTGACAGAAACAAAATTTACTGAATGAAATACGGCCATCGGTGGGGAGACGACTCACTGATGGAAATACTTTTCACAGATAAAAACCAACTACCCAATTAATTCCGGGTAACGATTGAAAATGTGGCTAACTGATCAAAACTGAAAAGATAATCCTAACTTGACATTTGATTGATAAAAACAATTAAAAAAGTACTAGTCTTTGATGAAAACACTAACAACTGATGAATATACAACAAACTGACTAACTTAGAATTAACAGCGGCCAAATTACGATAGAATAAAGGAATAAGTGTTTGAAAAACGATCAACTAATGAATATGAGTACCTAGATAACCGAAGGAGACTCAGTCTGCTGATTCATACCAGTTGCCTAGTCCATAAACTGCTAGCAAATACTGCATCGGCTCATCAATGTAAAAGCTGACAAGCTCCTGGGAATGTCATAAATTTACAGAACAAGAAACCTATGATAATACGACCAACTTATGACAGAGTTAACTTGTGAGAAAACGGCTTCGGATGGAAGTCGTGTCTGATGACGGAAATCTCCCCGTGACATCTTCAAAGTCAGTGCATGTAGTTTATTCTGAAGAGAAGTAAAGGGAGATAAAAACACGATACATAAGTGCAGGAATAGTTCACAGCGATGAGATATGATCCACTGATGATGAAGGTTTACCAACATATAGAATCGCTGCTGAGCGATCAAAAAATATGAATTGCAAGAGAAGACACCGCTGATGATGAAGGCTTGTCAACATAAAGAATCACTGGTAAGCGGTGAAGAAATACGAATTACATCAGACGACAACGTGACGACGCAAGCATCCTAAAGAACCAGGCGCGTGACTAGATCTTAGTGAAATCAAAGGGAACAATTACTCAACTGTGAGCACCATGTCTTAACGGATTAAAACCCACAGATATCATGTTGAGCCCATTGATTTTAACAGAAGATACCCTTGACTGGAGGATATCTGATCGCAAGGACTGTTTTGTAAGAAACTCTTATCTTAAGGACCTACAGTAAATAAGTTCGGCAAAAAATTTTAACATTTTATAAACTAACAACCAAACATTTGCACTGTAGAAACTGTAACTTCATTCCTTCTATTGATTTATCGTAGAAGCTATAAAATAATTGATCAGATACGAAAATTCTAATGAGCATCTAACCTAAATCTTGAGAAAGACGTCTCCTTAAAAGCCTAAGTATGCTGCTCAAGTGCATAAATTTCGAATGAGGTAGGAATTTCTGATGATAAAAACGACCCTAAGGGGTTTTAAACTAATTGTTTTGAATGCTGCGCGCTTTGAAGTAATTAAAAAAAAGACGATCCAGAACTAGAGTTGGCATGCGGAAGCGCAGCGATCTGCTTTAACTTTTGGCCCTGTACTCCACGCGAGCGGTGCGACTATTTCACCCCACAATCCGGATGGGACATAACCTCAAAGTACTGCTTCACAAAATACCATAGAGGAAAGCAGGCTACAAAAGAGTGAGGTGATGGCGCTTCCCATTGACTACTGCACCTGACGCACTGCTCCGCAGTAGTCTGGTCACGCAGGGCCGGCCTCGTAACGGCCTTCCCAATTCTGCAGGCAGGCAAGCGGATCATCTGAACAGCGCCTGCAGTTTGTCTGCTGCTGCTGTCATCTCTCCTTGCAGGCTCTGCAGCTCAAGTCATGCTGCAGTGTCTCCTTCCAAATAAATTGTGCATCTTTTGTCTCTTATTTGAAATCATTGTTGATAGTGTAAGAAATTTGAATTTAATAAATGTTTTTTTTTAAGTCGCTATTTTTCATCAAGCGAAATCTCGCTAAAGTGGCGACTTCTGGCAGCACTTAGCTCGACTGGTGTCTGGTGTGTAACAGAGGAGATTGAATTGTACCGCGCTGTGAGGAGGTGGCTGGCCTCTTGTGCGTAGCACCTGTCAGGGAGTATGTGATCGCCTTTTCTTTACTA
>JACJUY010001645.1:21335-85835 GCA_014220935.1 Platorchestia sp. MABIK | reverse complement strand
TTGTGAAGGCCATAACTCGGAAATGAAGCATTTCCGGACATATGTTGTAATGAACTATTTTGATTGTCTACATGTGGGAAATACATACCTGAAATTATGCCGTGTATTTTTGAAACACCCTGTATACATACGTTGCGGCGCAAAGCAGAAGCATCTTGCAAAGAATTGTTATGCTTTGAAATTGAAATGTAACACATGTGGAAAAATAGACCACATTTCTAAAGTTTGCAGATCTACGACTGCAGCACGGCCTCCTCCGGCTGAGCCTACGCGTGGAGAATTTCACAGAGCCCGCACTTACATGGTGCAGCCTGAACGGTGCGGTTGTCATGGCAACGTCGGAAGAGAAAATTTGGCAACGCGCTGCTCGCAGAGTTCACGCGAGTCTCGTCAGAGAAAAAACAAATTCACTATGCAGAATCTTGGAAACGATACTTGTGACGGTAACTCTGTTCATCATTTCTCTGATGCACATAAAAATGACTTGAATGATTTTCATTTTTTTGAATAAACGCCACTGTAATTCCCGTTACCAAAGAGACTACGATATTGAAATGCCCTTTAAATGGAAACCTATTGAATTTCTTCTTTGCAACGGCAGTGCAGTCACTATGTTATGTAAAAGTGATGCACTTGCTGTTGGAGCTGTTATAAATCCTACGTGTAATTAATTGCTCGGATTCAGGGGTGGCTTTGTAGATTTCCTTGGTCAATCTTCCGTAATCATTAGGTAAAGTTTTTATCATAAGTTTATCATTGTGGAAGATGATAGAATCAACTTACTTGGCCGAGATATTTGTTCTAACCTTAACGTAAATGTTGTCATCCCTAGTCACTGCGACACCATAAACAAAACTGATTTTCATGGTGTGCCGAGAAGTTTGTCTTCGAATTATTCGTACTTCTCATCCGATTCACAGTCTAACGTTAAAGATACCGTTCAAATTGATGTGTTGCCTAATTCGAGTTCTGTATCGTGAAAGCACGCCCTGTTCCTGTAAGAATAAAAGACTCTTTCAAAACCGAAATGGAGTGCTTGCAGAGTATGGGTAAAATTTCAAAAGTGTATGATAGCCAATGGGCATCTCCTACCGTTAATGTTCTAATACCTGAAGCAGTGTAAGAATCTGTGGAGATTTTTCAGCCTCCATTAACAATTTGTTGAATCCTGTTAAATCTGTCTTTCCTGTTATTGATGATGTAATTTCTTAAGTCGACGACGCAAAGTTTTTCTCAAAAATTGATTTGTCAAATGCGTTTCTGCAAATCCCTTTGGACGATGAATAAAAAAGTTTACGACTATTAACACATCAGAAGGTCTATTTATGTACAATTACTTTCTTTATGGTTTGCGTGCAAGTCCCGGCATTTTTCAAGTGTTCATGAATAAAACTCTTTCTGGCATTGATAATATCATTGTGCGTGTACCAGGATGATCTACTCATTTTGACCTCTTCTTATGATTCTCATTTGGAAGTTCTCGACAAAGTCTTATCTGTCCTCAAAAATGCTAGAATTCACTTAAATCTCTCTAAGTGTGCCTTTCTAACTGATCATGTGTCCTATCTAGGGTACGTTTTCGATAACAAAGGTGTTCACCCTAATTCTGAGAAAGTAGATGCAATTCTCAATGCTCCCCTTCCTAAAAACCTCAAACAGTCGCAAGCATTCATTGGATTGTGTAATTTCTATGGTCGTTTTGTACCTAACTTTTCTCATGTCATGCATCCTCTGTATTTGCTACTAAAGAAAGATGTACCTTTCCAATGGACTCCGGAACAGGATAGAAGTATCCATATAATCAAGGATATCTTTCGTTGTGTAGGAAAGAAACTACACAACATTTTTAGTCCAAATTCTAGTAACTAGTTCATTACACAAATTTATGTATGTGTGCACACATGTACGCACATACATGCGCATACACACCTATACATATACATACATACCTATGCATCTAGGCAATCAAATCATAATACGAATGCGTTCTGCGGAACGCATTTGTGTTTTAAATGAATGGGGACAACTGTTTTCTTTTGAATTGATCACAAAATTATTTTGCATGAATGGGGTCAATTTGTTTTCTAAGCGGACTGTATGAGATCGATTTGACAAGTAACTTACAAACCATTGCGTGTCTACTCCCAAGTTCAATATTTCTCGTAGAAGTCTGTCGTGTTCGACGCTCGTCATAAGAAATGTAGAAAAATTTTCGGAGTGCACACTACAACTAATGCATAATCCGAGCAACAACTCCGAGAGCAACTCATACGAGGGTAACTTTCAAGTTAATTCTTGAACGAAACTGAGAACGAGACCATTCACAGGAAAGAAGTCTATTTATCGTAATTGCATCCCATGATTTCAAGAAACTAATCAATTGATAGCTAACTTAATAACGGTAAAATTTTTAGAGTTTTAAACAACTGTAAATAGCATTACTTATAGACAGAAATAATTTAGAGTGAAATTCATTTTATAAACAATTATTTTCTTACATATGAATACGAAGCCCAAGTAAACTAAGTTGGCCAACTTTTTTACATTACTTGAGAGCCATTTGCGACGGCATTTTCGTCTGTTCAGTAGAATGTTTTAGATCTTTTTTCTATCCTGTAACGAGCTAAAAAACGAGCATTGTTACTGGAGTGGATAAGAATCTGTGATCACTGGAGTGGATAAGAATGGAAATAAAAGTTTAGCAATATGAATACATTTCTCATGTATGACTGCTAATAGATCTGCTATATAAAGCTTTGATCCTAAAAACTAGAATAATTAAAACCGTATACTAAAATAAAAAGAAGAACCAATATAAAAGGGTACATTCTTTTAATGACAAACGTTTCGATGTAGATGTGATTGTGTGTTGGTTTGATTGCTAGAATTTAGGTGCATGTGTACGTATAGCTTCGAATGTTTGAGAGAAATTTTATTTTTATTTTTAAATGGTTAGGCATAGCTATTTTTCTTTCGATGTAGGTATATTGATATCATTTTCTTACAGCTTTTTCGCAATTTGTTTATTATCGTTTTTTATTTTGTTCTGTTCTGTTTTATTCTGTGCACTGATGATGGAATCAGAGATTCCGAAACGTTTGCTATTAAAAGAATGTTCCCTTTTATTTTGGTTGTTTTTTTTATTTTACGTGTTAGATTCCCTAAAAATCGCCCTTTTAATTCTATTAACCGTATATCAACATACACTTATATTTACATACATACACATATATGTATACATATACGCAAATGCGTGTTGTGCGATGCCTATTTTCTGGAATGCTTTTGACAAACTTTTTCTCACGGCTCGAGAATCATTTAGGCCCGTGTTTTCAGTCAGTTTCGGTTAAGCGCTTTCTGTATATTGTTTCTTTGAAAAACAAAATTAACCCTCGACACAGCTACACCTCGTGTTTATTAATTATGGACCTTTATATTAAGAAATTTTTATGAACCAATGTGTTGTGATACATTTCATGTATAAGTTTTTTTGGAAATAAACGGGTTTTCTTCCTTTTCTTCTTTTCCTACTAGAATATTTTAGGCATCAATTTTCTTGGATATTGACTAATTTTTTTTTTTTTCTGACATATCGATATTAAAATAAATAATTTGTTAATTCTTCCAGTGACCTCCAAATTTAAAATTTGGAAATCCATGCATTCATTCCCTATACACTAGAAATGTTCTGTTTTTCTCTTTCATTCTTGTTTGCACGGAAAATGCGTTTGAAATTTCCTATCGTTCAACTTCTTTAGTTTTATATGTACCATCGTTTGTTTCAGCAAATTTATATTTCTAACAACATTGTTGACTTTCAATGCTTACGTGTCAAAGTGAATGGAAACTGAACTCTCCAGAGCGGAAGAAAAACTAACGAAAAAACAGCCCAAAGCCTTTCCTGTCAATGTTACATTGTATTAATTTGACACAGGTATTTATGTCTGTTCAAACTTAAAACAAAACAACCAAGACAATAGATTTTTTTTGCTGACTTATCCAATCACTAAAATGGTTTTAGTTCACTTGTGATATGTGTATCAACACAGGGCCTCTATGTTGAGATATTTATAACACAGTTAGTTTAAATACACTTAATGTATCAACTTTTCTCAAAAATGCAATGTTTTTCTTCATTTTTTCATTTAATATTTAAAGAATTCACTTGACGTCACACGAATGTAAACTGAATTGACCTGTCACGCAAAATTGCACAATTATACCAATGAGTGAATCTAACCCTTGTTTCATGTGGTAATTTTAACTGTAATGGTTAGACTTATATCAAACAGTGTACTATTTTCATTCATTACAACCCTGACTCCCTAATTGGATAATCACACAGCACGCATGTTTGACCGCACCTGTTTGAATTCTTGTATTAAATAACGGACTACAAAAATTATGAGGGAAATCGTTCGTAATTTCTATGTTAGAGTCTAGATCATTTTTTGCCACAACTAAACTAACTGCAAGGTTTTGTCATTCGCTCACCAATTTTACGATTTTCTACTTTTTGGTGAACAGCTGACCCAATGTTTACAAACAAAATCCGGAATCGGTCACTGCTTTCAGGCCTCGGCAATCGGCACACTGTGGTCGCACTTTCGCATTCGAAGGCTATCTGTCAGACGTGGTGAAGTAATGGCGAATGACATTGCGGTGACATTGAGCAAAATGCTTCAAGTCAAAGATGAGATAAGCGTTAGCAGTTGGGGAAGTGGATTTTTTAATTTTAGCTTTAATGCATATTTATGTGCGAAAACATTTTGTACTCATAATAATTGAAGTCGTTGACTAATTTAATAAATTATTTTAGAATCATGTTATCTCAGTGAACAGGTTTGCAGAAATTAAATAGATGTGAAGATTTAAGTATTTTATGTCACTGTTTTTTTTAATATTTCAATTACTGCTTTGCTTCAGCTATTAAATATCACCCTATGCATATTTTTTGAATATGTGATTACTGGAGTGGATAAAAATAGAAATAAAAGTTTAGCAATATAAATACATTTGTCATTTATGACTGCTTATAGATCTGCCATATAATGCTTAAATCTTAAAAACTTGAATGATTGAAAACTAAAGCAAAAAAGCTTAGAGATCTATCAAAAATAAATAAATGAATTAAAAATAATTGATAGTTTTTACTTTCACAATTATGTAAATTTTGTTGTATCATCAAAAACATATGTTTTACCAATACTGCTGATATTTTTCTTAGGTATGCTACTGAAAAAGGGTATAAAATCCTATGTACCTTTATTATAAAATGTCATTGCAAGTCTAGCTAGAACTTGTATTTTGAAAACTGAAATTTCATAATATAAAGGAAGAAAATATTTGTTTTACTTTTTGAGTATGATGAATTCTAAATTATTTGATCTTCAGTTTGTGCAGCATTATTGCATTAGGTCAATATTGATTTTAGGCCTTTCACAGAAATTAATTATTCCGTTCCAAAGAATCACTAAGGGAACACATTTAAAAACGTTTTACATATATGTTGACAAAAACAAATTGGAAAAATTGACTTATCTGTTCTGATATGCTTCTATCCTTTGTTAGAAATGTACAAAATATAAGTGCTCAACAATATTTTCATTCTATGATAAAATTCCTTCAAAAAGAGATTGCAAAATGGTTTGAAATGTAATACATTCATATTACATATATAAACCATTTACCTAGTGGAATACATTTGTCCTATTACGTAGTCAATATTTTAAAATATCAAACATTGTTGACACTACTTTTTATTGAATAGAATTATCTTTGAAATTTTGATGTTACTTAAGGAGAGCGTCCCCCATAGGAATGCAGGATTTTGAGAACATTTGAGAAATAAAGATTATTGCTGCTATAGGAAGTGTATAAGGTCAGTTACATCCTGTGAAAAAATGAGACTCGTACGTTCACTCGTTCGCCCGCTACGGGGGTTTGAAGAATGGGGGGGGGAGGGGAGGAGGAAGTGGTATTTTATCATGTTACACCTTCCCCCTTGGCTGTTTCTTCATGGCGCGACGTTGCTATGCCATTTCCTGTGTCTCTGTCTTACTCCATAATGATTTCAAAAGTCTAACTTGAACCAAAATTTTTTTTAAATTTTAAATTAAAATTGTTTGTTTCTTTGTTTTGCTTATAATGTAAACAATGTAAACAATGGACTTTGGGATTTCAAAATGCATCTCCTCCTACAGTTTTCAAGCTACAGTAATGATTTTGAAATCATTGGATGCGGAAAACCGAGGGCTTTTTAGGAAGTTCTATGTGACCTCACCATTACCTTTTGTTCAAAAGTTATGACGTCATAAATCCACATTTTTTGAAAAAAAAATTTTCTCACAATTTTTTTCAAAATTTTTTCATTAAAACTGAAAATTTGGGGAGCGGCATAGGACTTCCTGAAATATACACGTTTTTCCGCTTCCAACGATACCAAAATCATTCCTTTTATTCAAAAACTGTCAGAGGAGATGCATTTTGAAAACCCCCCAAAATCTCGTTTTCTATGAATGTTTCATTTTCTATGAAGAAAATTGCATTTTTTCATAGAATACAAACGATTCTTAATTGCATTTTATATCAATATACCAAATTTCATTGCTCTAGGTTCAATAAAAAAAAAAGGTCCGTATGGGGGACGCTGTCCTTAAATTAAATGTTTTACAGGTTGAAGTGAGAAAAAATTGTTTCTGACAGCTATTGCAATGGAGTTGGTATGTGCATACCAGCAGTATGCTTGGGGTGTGAAAGGAAGAGCATCCAGTGTTGCCCAACTGGCTCAGGCCATCCAGCCTCAAGTAGCCATAGATGAAGGCAAGCCATATGCTGAGCTCTGGATGGGCACCCATCCCAATGGGCCTTCTGTAATTAAAGGTAAGTTTTATATGGGATAGAATAATTTTGCTATCAATAAAGATGATTTGATTTAATAGAATATCTTGAACTTGAAGCTGTTGGAGCATGGGAATAGATTGTGAAATCTGAATTATTTTTTTTTTAATAGGCAGCTGTTACTTGTTGAATTGGTAAATGTTTTGAGATGCTAACAAGCTGTGTGAAGTTGGCTAGTTTTTTTTCCTTGAGGGTACACTACTCAGGGCTGTTATTTGAAGTTGGCCTGTTTATTCCTTTGTACTGCTGCAAGTTGCAGGTATTTTTCATCATGATGTGTGAGACCACAGAATACTTTTTGTGCACACATAGTACTGTCCAATTCCATGACTGCTTTTAAAAGGAAGCTGGCTTACCTTTTGAGTATGTCTGATGCTAAAGTTTTGTGCTTTTTTTAATGGATATTTTGGTTAACATGCAGTTTAATGCCCTGGTGGAAATTAAAAATTCTATTCCAAAGAATCACTAAAGGAACACATTTAAAAATGTTTTACATGAATGATATTCTGCTCACTGATGCATAATTTTTTAATTATTGAACTTTGAAGTTATAGGAACGTCGAATATAAAAGTGAAGGAACAAACACGCAAATATGCTGTTATGCGGTATTGACGTAACACTGTATGAGATTAAGTTAGGTTATGTTAGGTTAGTTAAATAAACTAATATGAAATAACATAAATCAACCTAAAATAGCTTACCTTAACTTACCCAAACCGATGCTGTTCTACTCCCGCAAAGAAGTGGGTGTGTCTCGACAAAAAAGTGGGCGTGACCCAACAATGCAGCGACTAAGCAACCGACTATATAATGTTGATTTTATGTTTCTATCTGAACGTAATTATTGTTATATCTAAAAAATAACGCATCAGCCAGCAGAATGTCATTCTTGTAAAATTTTTAAATGTATTCCTTTAGTGATTCTTCGGAACAGAAATTTTAATTTCAGTGAGCGCATTAAACTGCATATTGACCGATATTTTGTTAGTCTTTAGATGATCTGTGGTGCATTTCTCAGACTTGTTATGAGTGTGTGTTTTGTGCATTTGTTTCATTTGAGCCTGCTTGTGAGAGCATGCTGCTACCTGATCTGAGTATCCAGGTTGTGGTGTCTAGGTTTGGAGGCTGCGGAAGTACCTCTAAATCTGAAATTATTTAGCTGTTATCAGTGTTTGTCCTATCCTTGCTCTAAAACTAGATTCAATCAGGAATGAAAATATGTTTTTCTTCTTCCATGTGCACTGCATGCTACTAATTCTTTTTAACCTATTGAAAATCCTTATAAATAAAGTGAAACCTAAAATTAGTTGTGCATCAGTGCAACTTGGTTTTTCTTCTAGTTCAGATTATGTGAGCACATTTTTTTGCTTGAAACTTGTATTTTTTACATTCAACTGCTGCACCCACTTTTAGATAGAAATTATTTCCATCATTAAGGAAACTGGACTTTGGTGATTGAATTTGTCTTTTGTAAAGCATAAAAAATTCTACCAAAAATATTTAAAATATCTATTTTTTACATGACATCAGCCATCAATAGGAAATGTAAGAAATTTTTTATATTGGTAACTTGTAATGTGATGTTTGTTGCAGGTAGCAACAAATCCCTTGCATCTTTCATTGAAGATGAGCCTGAATGTTTAGGCAAGATTGTGACCTCCAAGTTTGGGCAGACTCTGCCATTCTTGTTCAAAGTGCTGAGTGTGAACCAGGCTCTGTCTATCCAGGCTCATCCCAATAAGGTTGGTAATGTGTTGTCTTCCCTCCATAAAATGTTTAACCTTAAACTCAGAAGGCTACCAGTTACTACAAGTTTACTCTACACAAGAGTCAGCATTTTGAGAATTAGAGAAGAGAAAGTAGATCTTAGAATACTTGTTACAGTATTACTTATTACATATCTTCTTTGCTTTGCATTCAATGGATTTGTTTTGACTTTTTGACTCATCATCTTGCTGCTTGAAGATGGTGCTTAATTTCTTGGGGGTGGTGTTGCTACTGTGGATGCTTTTATTTAATTTTCATCATGTCAAGTTTCTGTAAATACTGTGTCAAAAAAAATTGAGCATTAGTTATACTCTGAGGGACTTGTAATTATGGACGTTACAATTCTGTTCCTTTATTTCTTGTAATTCCAGATTGATAGTGAATGACTTTTTGGTTTCATTGTTGCTGGACTCACTTCAATAGTTCCGTACCCTACTGATGAATTTCAGAGATGATATAAACTACTTATGAAGTAAAAATTTTACTAAGCAACACAGGAAGTATTTGCATTTATTCTGAATGAAACTTGAATTGAAAAACTCTCCTCTTCATAGAAATAAAAACTTCAATTGAGGAATTTTGAAAACCTTAAAATTAAATTTAATTACAGTATTAAAAATAACTTCACAGCATTTAGAAACTTGAAATTCATATCACAGAGCTTCTAACTAACCAGTGATCATTGTATGTTTGAAATCAGACCATTTGTTTTCTGTTTAGCCTGGATAATGTTGTGATCTCACTTTCCTGTCTGCATCAGGGACAACTAATGCTAAAATCTTCATTACTTGTAAAAATTGTTGAGCGTACATTTGAAAATTGAAAAATTTATAGTTTATTTTCTCATTTTGTACATTATTTTTCATTCTTAGGATCTAATTGACATACGGTCAGAAAAGTCACTGTTTTTTGATACAGCAATCATTATCTTCTTGATGGGGACAAAGCTGGTAAATATACGTGTATTATTAGAAATTGAGTAGGGTCTGAATTAAAAATAACTCCCACAATCCATTCTGTGAAATGTTTTGAAGACTGAATTCAGCATCAGTAAGTCATTATAAAAAATTGAAAATGAGAAAAATCAGCCTGTTTTTAAAAATACAGGTGTACATCAAAATTATATAGAAACATTTTTGAGAAATAAGAACTATTTGTAGTATTAAGATCTAGTAGAAATGATAGATTCACTAGTTCTTAATAGTAAAAATAGGTTTACATATCACAAATTCTAAAAAGTAAGTTTTTATGGCTACTTGTATTTTCAGAAGTTTAAAGTATATAGATTATCCTAATTTTTTTATTAATTCACTAAGACTTGAGCAGGTTTTCAAAAAGTTTTGTGCGATGAATTAATTTATGGTCGTTATTTCATATTTAGGCCCTACAGAAACTGAAATATATTCACACCTGCTGCCTTCTTTGTCTTCAAGATCATATTATACTGTGGGGTGAATCTCCTATATCTTTGTAGCTCTTGCTGATGCCTTCTATCTCCATTCTGTTCCTCCAACAGATAGTTCCTGATTACATAGAATGTTTCTTCTTCAGGGAGACTCATAATGTGCCATACCCTGTATCTTCAGACATCAAATTTGTTTGTGTATTTTTATGTATCCAATGTGCCTTTTATTAGTGTGTTGTCTATAATAAACAGATATTTACATAAATGTGGGTAGAATCTACTACTTAAATTTGTAGAGGGAAGCTTCATAATGTTCCTGTGCTAAGAAAAGTGCCATGTCAGTTTAACCTTTTAGACATCAATTCCATTTTAAATTGAAGGATGTACTTGACGTGGATCACGGAACCAGTGTGTAGCAGATGCATTTATTATTGATCATGGTCCAGTATCTATAATTTAATTCCAAGTAAATTTGTGAGCAAGAACATCTGTGGGCAGAGTCATGCTGAGGAGCTGCATGCAAGTCGCCCGGACGTCTACAAAGACCCCAACCACAAGCCTGAGATGACCATCGCCCTCACGCCTTTTCTCGCGCTCTGTGGATTTCGGCCTGCTGACCAGATCATTCAGTTCTTTAAAGGTACTTCAAGAATCTACTTCAGTTGCATCAAGAGACCAGTGTTTATTTGCAGCAGTTGAAGATGTAACCTCGATTCTGCTGCCTTCATCTAGCTCACTGGTTTAACGTTCAACTGAGGTGGATTGTTGATATGTGTACTGCATAGCATCTATCGTTAGCTTGGGTTGTTCCCAGAGGCTTTAAGGAATGAACACCAAAATTATAATAAAAGATGCATGTGTGCATGTAGGTTTTGTGGTGCATTTGGCCGGAAATTTGTACACGTTAAGGCATGGATCAAATTAAAAGTTTGAAATAGTTATGTGTTTCTGTTGGAGGTTTGTAATTGAAAAAAATTCTCACTTGGTCTCCCCTCAGGGGGATACAACTGTTGGATCTATGGGAATTAGCTCTCCCAGGGGAAAAATGTGTAAGGACCTGAGCTAAGAGTAAGGTAGGCTTTTTTTCAAATAAAAGGTTTTTTGTTATGTTAAAGGACAATCTTTTTTTGGTTCACTGTTCTGTTTTTCAGCACCTACTACTTTCTTCTTCAGCTTATATCTTATTTCATGAACTTCTTGCTCAACTCACTGTTTCTATGCCCCTTCTGTATAGATTCCGCATTCCCTTATCTCCAGACTAAATGGTGCCTTCCTCCTTCCTCTCTTTGATATGCTCTATTTTTAGCTGTTGGGGAGGCTTAAACTAACATATAATCTAATCTCTCACTTGGTCAACCAGAACTGATAGTGTTGTGAACTTGTCTCATAAATATTGGGGAGGACTTGAGGAAGATGAAGTATGTATTTCAGGGCCTCACTTTTGTGGTTCAGTACTCAACTGAATGATAAGCAAGGTAATACCTGATGAGAGGAAGCTTCTGCCAGCATGACTTTCACAATCTTTAATTAGCATAACTGAATGAACTCAGCTTATTTACATCACTAATTCTTACAATGACAGTTTCAACTTACATTTCGGAGCACATATGTACTCTGTATTCCAAACTGTGAGGGCCCGAGCTGAGAGATAGGTAGGCCTTCTTTTTGTTGAAATAAAATGTTTTTGTTGGTGAAGGACCATCTTTTTTTGGTTCACTGCTGTCCTGTTTTTAAAACCTACTTTCTTCTTTGACTTCGATCTTGTTGCATAATCTTCTTTCTCAACTAATTGTTTATATGCGCTTTCTGCATAGTATCCCCATTCCCTTAACTCCATACTAAATGGTGCCTTCCTTTTTCCTCTCATTGGATCGCATTTGTTGCGGATAGGGAGGCTTAAACTAAGTAATAATCGAATCTCTGTATTCCAAACCAGCAAAGCATTGAGGCTTGCTCTATTTGCAGCGTGAGGCTAACTGTATTTGTGGCGTGCAGACGTGCCAGAGCTGGTGAGCGTGGTGGGCCAGGCGGCTGCCGATGCTTTCAGAGCAGAGCCGAGCGCCGCCACTCTCCGAGGCTGCTTCACGGGGCTCATGCGCGCGCAGAAGGGCGTCGTGGAGCAGGCGCTTGCTGCGCTCAAGACCAGGCTCCAGACTATGGGTGAGGCGAGCCAATATTCAGGTGGTGCACGAGTAATTGGAGGTAATGAAAATTTATGGCTTCACAGCTGGCGCCAAATCAAAGGAAACCCCACATAAATTCATTCGTGGCCATTTTTTATGAGCTTAGGAGTTTCTCCCATGAAATGCATTGCAGGTTTAATTGCAGGTTTTGCTTTGTTTTGAACATTCAAATTTTTTGCATAATGCATCCCTTCTACACTGGAGGAAGATTTGAAGGCCCAAGCTGAAGGTTAGATAAGCCTTCCTTTTACTGAAGTAGAGTATTGTAGGTTTCTGTTTTGTTGTGAACAATCTTTTTTTTTGTTTCACTGCTTTTTTATTTTTAGCTCTTATTACTCTCTTTTTCAACTTTTATCTGGTTTTGTTAACTTCTGTTAATGTTGCTGTTTCTTTGCACATAGTGTGGAGACACACTGTGTATAGATTTTCCATTCCCTTAATTCCACACTAGTTGGTGCTTTCCTCCCTGTTCTCTTTGAGACACCTTTGTTGTGATTAGGGGAGCTTGAATACCCTCATTATCTAATCGATTTTACAGCAGGGTTAGAGGTTTTTCACATAAGCTGATATTTTTTTTTACATCTTCATATGCAATAACTCCACAGCATTTTGATCTCCCGGAGGTAGAACACAACAATCTGTTGCTGCTATTGAAATTTTTAGGGCATGATGTAGCGGGACGTGGATGATGCCAGTTCAGGGGGACTGGGAACAGAACTCTTAAAACTATTCCTTGATTGGCTAACCCTTACAAACATTTTGATAGGAAATATCGCTTGGCTGTATGCACACCTTGGCTGTTTGCACGACTTTATAAGGAAATTTAACTAAATCCTGTTAAAAATCTGTTGAACTGCTTACGTTATTGAGCAACTTTAGGTACCTATGAGTATTTTCTTCCTAATTCTTTATGTTTATTCTAAAACTTTGTTTTTCTCACTGAAGTTGTAATCGCTAATATCCTTCATTTTGTTTGCTCTGATATCCAAAATGAAGAAGTTCAGCATAACGGGTGAAATTGTTGAAAAACTTTTAAAAGTGTTCCCATGCAATGGAAAATTCTATCTCATGGCAGTAAGCGAGGATGCAGAGCGTGTTCACGCGTCCACGTTCCTGACAACACTGAGCCAGTACCCTGGTGATGGCGGTTGCCTGGCGCTCTACCTGCTGAACCTCGTGCAGCTGCAGCCCGGTCAGGCCATGTTCCTGGGGCCTAACGTCATACACGCCTACCTGCACGGAGGTGTGTGGCCAGATTAGGTTAGATGTCAGTTTAAGCCTCCTTAACCGCAACAAAGGCGTTCCAAAGAGAGGAAGGTAGCATTTGGTATAGACTTAAGGGAATGCAGAGTCTATGCGTATAAATAGTAAGTTAAGAAGTTCATGAAACAAGATAGAAAGTTGAAGAAGAAAGTAGAAGATGCAAGAAAATAGGGCAGCTGTGAACCAAAAAATGGTCCGCAACAAAACGAAAACCTATTCTACATTTTTCAACAAAAAAGGGTAGGCCTACCTAACCTTTAGCTCAAGACCTCACTTAATCTCCCTGTGAGCGCAACCTCCCAGAGATGCAATAGTTGTATTCCTCTGAGGGGGAGTTGTATGATCATCTATTGCTTGTGTACCTGGGTTCTTCAGTCCTGATCTTGCCAATACTGTATCCTTTACTGACCAACATCTTTTTTTGAAGCACATGAAGGCATCACTCACATCGTTCGTATATTCTGAATGCTTCGATTGAAAGTTCACACCGTGCTGGGTTTCATGAATGATCGTTTAAGGAAAATACCGTTATGTTTCTTTCTAAAGCAAAACAGTTTAGCCGGTACTGGGTTAAAAATTAACTTCGAGCGTATCTTTTGCCAGATGTTTTGGTGATGTTATTGTTGGTCTGTAGTACTCTGTACAGGCCTTGTGTTTAGCATATGCTATGGTCAGACGGAAGCGTGGGTCTCTCATTTCACCTTCTTATACAATCATCTCTGAAAGCAAACTGAGTGAAGGCATGCTACTGAATGTTAAAATCTGCTGTCATCAATTAAGCTTGTTTTTGGAACAAAAACGCACTACGGCTTTACTCGGCGCTGTTTTGTCTTTCACAGCAAGTACTGGGACGCGAGAGAACTAAATGATCTCTTCTATTTTATGAGATTTCTTAATTTCGTTGTTTCTTTCGGTCGTGAGTTGGAAGATAGTGAACCTTTTAATTTCGTATAGCGAACCTTCAAATGTACAATCGCAGACTGGTTTTGTTATAAGTTACACTGTTGAACGCTACCACCTTAGGCACACGCATCTTTATCAACTCAATGATATGGTAGGATTTCTAAAAATAGTGTTAACACATTTACTGATGCATGCTCCTGATATGTAATAAATGCTCTAGCCCTTCAGTAGAGAACCGGATCAGAAAGGTGGTAATTTCGTGTGCTGTTCATATCCCATAAATTTCACGAGTGTAACGGGAAAATTTGTCAACCGATCAGAATGTCGACCTATTTTTCTGTTCACCAAAAGCCCTGAAGATTTGTGGAGGTGTGTGCCACTTCAATTCTCAGAGGCAACCTAAAGTGTTACTAGTGTTGGATACAAGACGCACACACCCAAAACAAGAATTTAAACAACATGGAGGATCTTGTAATGAAGAATGTTGCAATGAGTTTCCTTGTGAGGGCTAAATTTTGTGGCAGGGAGCCTACAGCGAATTAATATTTAAGGGAGTGTGTGCCCTATTCTGATATTTTTGTGAATGAACTCAGTCGTGAAGTTCATCACAGGCAAAGAAAGTTTAAAAAAATAGTGATTCTTCAATGCTGATTAAATGCTGCTTTATCTTTTACAGCTAATTCTAATGCTGTTGATGTTATTGATTGCATGTCTAGCGTTTGTGCCACGTAGAATGGCATTTGGTTACCGTGTATTTAGTTTTTTATTGATGAAATAGCATCTAGTATTTGTTATCCATGCCAACAATTCCATACCTCTTATTAGAACCAAGTTTTTTTTGGCATTTGTGAAAACGTTATCAACTATAGCTAGTATTGGTACAATATTGTATGGTGTTCGTATCACCACAAACATTGGCTGCATACCTGCTGTTGGCACGAAGTAATTCGTTACAGTTGCATCTGTTAACCATTTTGAGTATGGGCTCAAATTGAATGGGGTTTGTAAAGCAAAAGTTATCCATAAGGCCCAAGTTATTCGTAACTGTCTTGTATTAGATAACCATGTCAAGTATGGGCACAAAGTAGCTCGGAGTTGGTGAAGCATGAGCTACCCACGAAGCACCAAGCTCTCGGTAACAACGAGCGTACACCTGAGCAGACTGCATCGAGTGCATGGCGTGCTCGGACAACGTGGTGCGCGCAGGCCTCACGCCCAAGTTCCAGGACGTGGACACGCTGCTCGACATGCTCGACTACGAGATGTCCGACGCACAGTCCCGAATCTTCAAGTCCACCACGCTAGACTCCAGCTGCGAGCTCTTCAATCCTCCCGTGCCTGACTTCGCTGTAGAAGCCATCAAGGTCAGTGCAATGAACTGGATTTGTATGCTACTCCATGCAGTGAAGATAGGTTTTCAGTGTTCTGTTTATTTTAATACTACTCGAAACGAGGCTTTCCTAAAAACGCTTAAAATTGAACAAATTCTGTTTGGTTTGGATTCAAACTTGTTAATAAGTTCATCTACACATGCGCATGAAATTTCAAGTTTCAGTTCATAAAGAGGACGGTGTGTTCGCATGATATGTCTCTTTACGATATCTTGAATTGTTACAATGTAAGTGCGCATTTGTAGTTGAATTCATCGTCAGCTACAGCATTTCTCGTTCCTAAATCCCACCTCTTTTGTGCCGGTTACCGGTACAATCGTAATCAACATCTAAAACAAGTTTTTAGATCTAATATCTAGCTACTTGTTCATGGTTCTTCCATGCTTGGAGGTTCTCAATGTTTTTAAACAATTTTCAAGCCACTTAGATGCAATCAGTATATAATATGTTCTTATACAAACACAGCCTTGCATGTCAATTGGAAATCTATCAACTCTTGTTTTTTTACAACCACACACGGTATTGTGCTGAGCTTCGTTGTGTATTTTAGTGATGTTCTAATCTGCTATATATTCACCAGGTCGGTAGCGGCAGCAGCTACAGCTTGCGAACGGTTGACTCGTGTAGTGTGCTGCTGGTGGTTGAAGGGGCAGGTGCTATCACTGGGAGCTCTCCTGCTTCGCCCTCCCCGCCTGCCACCCTCGCCCGCGGTTCTGTGCTGTTCCTGCCAGCTAATTATTCGTTCACGTTTAAAGCATCGCAGGACCTGGTCGCCTTCAGGGCGTTGTGCGAGTCTTGAGTGGCGGCGAATGAAAGGTTTTTCGTGGCGTGGACACTGAGGGTATCTCGTGTAATAGAGCGGCTGTGAAGGGAATACGTGAGGAACAAAATGCCCGTCTTAGTAACATAGGAATGTTGTGTGATGCTTTTACTGGGGATTGTCGTGCAGTGTTTCTAGTGTGTGCGGTAAACTAGGTGGCTTCACAATTGCAGAACATAGATCGCGCTTTAATTTTCTCCTTAGTGATTATAGGAATTGATAAAACATGCAAAATGATGTGTTCCAATATTGTTAACTCATAATCGAGGTTTATTTTACTATGGTGACAGGCGAATTAACTTTTAATTATACTCTACGAATTCACAGTGACCTTCATGTGTAGTGGAACTGGGCCAGTATTGAGCCAGAGTTGAGGGAGTAGGTGTTGATTTCTGGTGTTTGTGTTGACGTTTTTGTGCTTCTCGGTAGCACGGGCGGGCGCTGGTTGCACTCAGTTCTTAAGTTTAGCTGGGACATAGAAGAGTAGACCTTATTTAGTTCACTTCTTAACGGGTCTTCTTGTTTTCGCTCTTCTACGGATGAATTTCGGTCTTTTTGTTATGGTTCTTGTACGGATGTGATGGAGACCCTACATGTCGATCAAATTACGGTAATCGTTGAATAAGTTATACTAAAATTTTTGCTATTCACTACCAAAGAGATCCCGTGACGTGATCACTCTTAAGTTAGGAGCCGTTTTGAAATTGATTTTGCTAAACAGAACATCTGTGTTCAAATACACATGTTCATAAGTGATGGGTGTTGAAAACTTGGGTTCTTGAATACCCATGTTCCGCTCTTCACGTTCAAGTGCGAGCATAAATGGTGAGGTGGAAGTGAATTTCAAGAGGCCTGACAAAACGACTTGCAATAATTGGGCCAGCACACTTGGTAGATCTTATTTGCGCCACATAGATGCTCGGAGTCCTAAATTGTGCTGCAAAAGACTAGTAAGATTATGCATCGGAATATATCGCGCAAGAGCGCTACGTTATACTGACAGCCTAAATATTTCCATTTATTTTCTTTGTGTATCGTAATGTTGACCTCAAATTTAAAGGCCAGTAACTGAACCGAGAGGCAATTTTGCTGCAGTGAGTCCTGTGATATATTTCATGTAACCATCTCCTTGTTTTTTCGTGTGATGCACTTCTGTTCCCTCGGGATATACTAGTGTATTAGTGTATCTATGGGAGTTAGCGCTCGCAGGAGGTAGATGTGAAGTCCCGAGCGGGATGAAAGGTAGGTCTTCCTTTAATAGAGATAGAACAGGATTTTTGTTGTTGCAATCCGTCTATTTTCGGCTCTATTTTTCAAACACCCAATAAGTTCTTCTTCAAATTTTAAACTGTTTCATAAATTTCTTTCAATGTTGCTGTTTCTACGCAGAAAGTACTTGGAATAATTTGTACACTAAGTCCGCATTTCTTTAATTCCATGCTAAATGGTGCCTTCCTCCTTCCTCTCTTGGGAACACCTTTGTAGGGATTTGAAAAGCTTAAATTATAATCTTATAATCCAATCTGCACTTCGTGTTACCATTACCATCAGTCATGTGATATAGTTCGTATTACAATCTATTGATACTATTTACTGCCTCTAATATTAAACTGCTATTATTAACTACTGTTAAAAAACATGAATAAAAAGATTAAAAATATTGTTGAGACACTCACTGAGTCACGCTGGTCTACTTCAATGTAAGCGTCTCGGCAGTAACGTACTCAAGAAAAAAATTTTACGAAAGCAAGCACCCAAATTTGTCGGGCAGGGAGTGTACACCGCCTGATTATTTGTTACAATCATAATTTAGGTCTACTTTTTAGTGAATTATTTTCTCATGCACTCTAATTGCGTAAGTTCACGTAACATATAGGTTAAATTACCCAATTTATCTAAGGTAGGGAATCTGCTAAAGAAGGAATAACTAGAATGTTCATATGCAAGACTTTACAGTAAACGTCTCGCATGCAAATCATCTTTTATAGAACCTGAGACCGATGTAAATTTTCAACCCTAACCTTGCTGCCTGATCACCATATGTTTGAACATTTTTACAACTTTTTAATTCAAAGTAGCATACACAATGTAGCCCGGTCACGTGCAGGTAAAAACTTGGTGAGAGAAACTTAAATCTACTCACAAATTTTATTCGCCGGCAAAAGTAGTAGTAGTATTAGCATTGATTTGCTAGCGCTTCAGTAATTCTCGCAGGCAAAACGCCACTGGCGTCCTTCAGCGATTCGATATCCACAGAAGTAACTACAAATAATGACATGGAGCTGAAGCAGCCTCAAGCACACAAAATAACAACCTAGGCTCGCACAAAACATCAGGAGCACGGATCGAATAAAGGGAGAGATATTTGTGAAATAGAAATATAACAACACGAGCTTTGTACAAAACTTGCCTGTCTAGCGTCAACACAAAACAATTAACTAAGCTAGTGACTAGACGAGTGCGTGTCTGACTAGAAGCACACTGGGTGTAAGACTTGAAACAAATTAACAAGTAACTTAACACAACAAAGTGAGAAAGTCGTTGTGCATATTTAATCAGTTTTACGCGAAAAATTATTTCATTTTGATGTTAAAGCCCTGTTCAAAAAGATGAATTTGACATTAAAACACTAAATTAGTTTTACATGTTGATACGCGAGTTCAATTTAAACTAACGAAATGCATACACATGAAACTTACATTAGAAATTAAGAACATTCTGACGCTCTCAAAGACGCACGACTAACCAAAAATAAATTTCAATACAACGAATACAATTCAGCAGCAATGAAATCTGAACGACTAGTGCTACAAGCTCTACCCTACGAGAGTCAGGTTGCCAGAGACCCGAAATTTCGTAAGAACTGCAAACTAAAACAACGAAGTATCAGGGTTATTCACACTTTTTAGTTTGTAGATCTACCCCGTAAAAAGAAGTCTGACTTATGCAAAGCGATAGCTTGAAAAATGGAACAGTTCTAGTCTTAGAACACTTTCTTTTACCTATGGATCAGACGTTTTCCTGTAGATTGATAAGCAAGAACTACTTTGCATAATTACTTCAAATACAGAAAAAACTTGAGAGCAAAATTTGAAGCATGTTGTAAGAACGTTTGTCTTGAAATCTCAAAAAGCTCACGCTTAGCACGGACAGCATTAGCCGAGGACCGCGTCGTTGGATAACCAATATCGCTAATATATTTCCTTGGTAATTCTGTTAAACGACTCCCGGACGATGCAAAATCTTTTACTGTCATCAACCATGAAGCAGGCGATTCAAAACTCGACTTCACTAACGAGAGCATTGGACTTTACTCTAAAACCGCGCATATCTAAGTTATTTAAAAACCCTTCATGAGTATTCAAAACTTGTAATGAGACACAGCAAAAAATAGCATCTTATTTCATTCGTGAAAATATCCAAGTTATAAATTCTAAGCAGAAAGGTATCGCAGCTAACCGCAAACGTTACCAAATTTCGAATGGACGAAATAACGGCTTCTTGCGAACATCAACAGGGACACGTCAGTACCTTACATGGTCATGCAAGGATTCTTGAAGGAGGCGCATGTAATGCGGTGCCTGACGCTGCGCCGCATGTTGTCCAGGGGCACGGGCACGCGGAAGAGGTGCCCTTCAGCCAGTGTGGTGCGTGTGTCATTCGGGGGCGCGGTGCGGTAAAGCTGCTCCTGACGTGGCCGGGCAGCTTTGCTGCACACACACAGCTTGTACTGCCCCCGGTCCTTGGCGTGGTCCACAGGCCCGGCCAGCGGCAGGTTGTTCACCTCGACAAATATGCCTCCTGACCCGCCGTCCAGCACCAGCGAACCGTTCAGGGACCGCAGGAAGATGTCCTTGTCAGCGTTCCACTCGATTGTGCGCCCTTCCATAGACACGCCCTCGTTCCCCTTCACGCGAATCTGCGAGTTGATCATGCCTTCACTTTCTGACCATTACTTTCAGCATTTTTGCAATACCCAACTGAACTATTTTGAGCGCCCAACCCAATCAAATGTTTGAACGACTGACAAAGCAATGGAGCTATTCAAATAAAAACGAGGCGTAATTTACAAAAAACGGTACAGCATGGAGAGATAGAAAAAGGGTACACATAAAATCCCTCTCAATTCAAAATACTGATCACATATTAGATGCATCGCTTTATCTGAAGAGCGGTACGCTTGAGCTGGATTTTACATCTGAGATGCGAATCTTTTAAGCTTAACTTCATACTTCATAAGGGTTTTTTTACCACACCTTCCCCGTCTAATGGTGCAGCACCATAGCGATAAGTGAACACTGAATCACTGCGCCAGAATTTTCTCAAGTACGCTCATTGCATCTGTATTCTTATGATCTGCCTCTATCTGAACTCCCTGCTATTGAAAGCTACACTCTGAACCTCGAACTCTTAATACCCAGTGCTAAACATACCATGAGCTAATTAAATTCAGAGAAGTCTCTAAAACTCTATAAGCCATGGGCCCATCTATCAGGCATCATTGATGTATCAAGTTTCAATTAAAACTTGAACTCGCAGGAAATGAACCATGAATTAAGTTAAGTACCCTTCAGACGAAAATAAAATTGATCGATATAGGGCTGAGGAAGGCAGAAAAGAAAAAACAGTATTTCCAATAAAGATAATACAAATAACGCATCATTGGTTTTTAAAATAGCTTGAAGTAAGAATCCATAGTTAATAGAAAGAATGAGAAGTAGGAGGCGAGGTGGACTCACGGTCGAGTCTGCCCGGACTCCGAGGTCGGAGAAAGTGGGGCTGACGAAGCGGGCGGTCTGCGTGCGCTGCACCTGCAGGTTCTGCACGCCCCTCGGTACCCCGAAGCTGGGGTGCGCCGTGCTGAACACCGCCTCTCCTGACGCAGGCTCCACCACCTGCACAATGCACTCACTCCAGTAAGTGAACTCAGGTCAACACTGCGAGGTACATGCGCGTGAAAATCACGGGGTTCTTCTCAAAACTCGAAGAGCAAAACGGCTAAATTGCGCGCAAGCCCTCACGAGCACACACTATCTCAAATTTATATGATTCAAAAATCTCATCCTGTTAGGCAACTAGATATTGGAAGCATTTAATTTAACATTAAAATGGGGTTAAAGCTGTACTGTACAATACATAATTTCTCAAATCTACATTCCCGATTATTGAGTTGATTTACGTGCGTACACACAGTAGATGCAATAAATACCTGATGTGCGGACAAAAGTTTGTTTGCCATAGTTACACACCAGCAAAGCAATCAAAAATGAAGCATCTCATGTATTTTTGTACCTTCAATACAGATTCAGTATCAGAATACTCAACTGAAGACAACACTGATTAGGACAAAAATATCAAACAAACCCTTTAAAAAGTATCTAATGCATTCATGAGACTCAACACGTTGACTGTAAGGGGTTAAAATGAAGTTCAGTATTCAACACAAATTTAAATTCAAAAGTTTTTAGAAATTTTATAAATACCAAATGTTAACTGGGTCCATTAAATACTATTAATTTTAAAAGATTATTAAAACATTTTCAAACTACCCATCGATGGGTCGTTTCGCAGCAGGAAAAACTTAAGCATGTCTTCCGCAGAAGGGAGCTGTAGCAAAGAAGAGACCCTGACCTGAAACCTCTCGACATTATGTATGCGCACGGCCTGCTGCGTCACGTGCACTGCAGGCGACGGTCGCAACGTGTTCACGCCGAGGGAAACCTGCCCAAGAACACCTCTTAGTTCAGCAGCGGCTCGCCACAATTTGCACTTACATCCAGGAATTAGGATTGAGGAGCAAGCACGAAAGAGGTGCGTAACTTTACCTTATTGTTACATGAAGGCCTGTGCTGCAAAATTTCATGGGAGGTTTTGTCAAATGAAAAACAGAGTAATGAGGTAACGCAACCAAAGACATTCATTCATTTAAGTTGTACAGTAAATTCCTACTAGCAATTCTTTGCATTCTTTTCTCACATGGTCATGGTGGTAATAACAATGTAACCTGAGATAACAGCATTCGAGTCAGCCACTGAGAACTGGCACACTGGGAGACATGAGAGTTCAAAACGGATGGCAATCTTGCTTATTTCGGATGCAGGGATAAGCAGTACTCATCACGTCATTCATACTGAGAGAAAATATATACAAAGAGCATCCTTGATAAATTTAGAAAAAATTCTTTCTTCATCCGTAAAAACATTTGGAAAGTTCAACCTGTGTCTAGCATGCACTCATCGTGTTAACTGGTGACATTTCTAGCGTTTGCAAAATTAAAAATCAATCTACAACATATAATGAAGAAGTGACAAATTTAGGCCAAATATTCCAACTATACAATAAAACTTAGAAAAACACTAATTATTATAAATTACAGAAATTTGTCATGATATTAAAAGTTCATAAGTATAATCCTTAATCATGAAAACTTTGAAACTTATTCATGCTATTGTTCATTTTCTATTCATTTCTCCCTAAAAACCGCAGGGAATCTCGTCTGATGCTGCAGCACAAATTTATACAAGAAATGCTTGCAATAACATCAGTTTGTGCTCTGGCCAAGAAATAAACTTAGAGTAGGTTAGAATTGAAACACTTTCAGCACCCACTAAGACGGGAGAGGATGAAGCTACTTTAGGCACGGCTCACCTGACTGTTCTCTCCCACAATGGAGAGTGGCTCGCCGGCGTAGGACGACACAACGCCATTCTGTTGCTGCACCACACCCAGGTCCGCCTTACCAAAGAACTTCAACATACGTCTGGTAATAGAATAGTGCGGTGCAACTTAGCAACTGGTGATAACCAAGAATATCTCACATTATCACTAATATCATTATTATATACATTAGTTAAGACTCCCGAGCTACAGCAAAGGCAATCTCAAGAGAATGAAGAGAAAGGACCATTTGGTCAGACGGTTGAAAACAGGGAACTCATGTACAAGTTGTGTTCCTACATAGGATACCCTGTGCATAAAAAAAAACAAGTTAAGAAGAAGAAAAAAAAACAGTAAAGAAGGCATGAAAACAGGGAGAAGCAAAGTAGTCATGAAAGATAGAAGTCCTGAAAGCCTATCTATAGCCAAGGTAACCTTACAGAAAACCCCTGGGGATACCAGTCCCTATAGAATAGAATAAAACAGACAAACCCAACTAACCTAAACCTATGGTCTATCTAATGCTCTGTGAGGGAGGAAAAATCTCATAAGACAATTCTAAATTGATCATTTGGTACTATGCAGTAATTGTATGGAATTTTTTATGCATCTTGAGAAAAGCTTGCATGCTCATTTGTCACAAGTAACAAGTCAGGTGAAAAGAAAAAAATTAAAGTCTATGAACTAACTTAACAGGCTACTAATGAATAACTATTGTTGCTAGATTCCAGTATACCTATGAATCAACTTCACCACTTGAGAAAACCCAACATTAACAAATTGCAAACCTTACATTGCCTGTTCTATGCAAAGTGAACTGAAAACCACTTTTCTTAGTGTTGCACTTCATAAGTCAATGCAGTTATTGAATGCTGTCAAAAATCAAAAAAAGTTTAAAACTCACTACCCATGTAGAGAGCCAGCACTCTCCCGATGTACATAAAATCCAATCACAGAGCACATAGAAAAGGATGTTTCTTCTAGCACAATCAATGTCCATCTCTGAAGACCATTTCTCCAATAGCTCTTCTTTTTACGCCTGGGGGGGGGGAGGAAGAACAGCTTCCTTTCACCCTCCCCAGACAGAAAAAAATTTTTGAAGGATTGTAACAGTTAAAGAAAAGTAATACCTTTAATTTGAGACTAAATTTGTGATTTTAAAAGCATTACATAAGAAACTAGAGCTTTCTCAGATTGACTTGGTTTTTATCCTGTTTTAAGGGAGAAAGAATGCATTCAAACGACTGCGTTTGAGAAACCGATTGAAAATTGGCTTGCCGGTTAACAACCAGCTACATTTTCAAATTGAACTTCTCACAAAGTCATTAGTTTCAGTTTAGTTATGGAAACAAAAATAATAATTTTTTTAGTTGATATTCTGCCAACAAAATATTGCTTACATCTAGTAAAAAATTAGGCCATTATCTTTCGTTGACAGAAAATTAATATTTACAGGGAAAAAGATTTCAACCTTGCTCCTAAGTTATTCGAAGTACTTTTGAGCTGATCAGGATAGTAATGATGCTAAATATTAATCCAGCTAAAAAAAATGATAGAAAAAGCAAGTATCAGAAATTTTACCAGGAATTGGGATATTTGGATAAAATAAGAATTGTTAAGATATTTAGCTTTATCCCATCACTAGTGCCTATCATATTTACATCATATTATATTGAAATAGAGACTTACGGCTTTGTAGTGATGAATTCAATACTCTCCATGCCGATGCCAAGCCTGAGGACTCCCATAGCAAAGAAAGTGAGAGCAAGGTTACTGAGTGCCAGCACAAGCAGAACTGCCACCAGCAGCCAGAACAAGAAGCTGCCATCTGAGCGAGGTTTCTCAGAAGCCACAACGCAACTGGAAATGAATACTATATATTAGCACACAATCAATTCCCCAGCATTATCTCAAAATGATGTAGCATTAAAAGATTTTGTTACCGTTTTTTAGAATTTATTATCTCTTAAATGTACTTCCATTTCATTCAATTAACTTCACCAATGCAATTTAAAATTCAGCCCATTATTAAATATGAATCAATTATTAGTGTATGTGTGTGCCAATTGCGACACAGTTGAGTGCCAAGGCAGCTTATTATAATACCTATAGTCCTTAAATCATCACAGTCTCTCATAACTAATTTAGTTTTTAAAAATATACCTGTACTGGGCTTGTAGCTTTCTTGCACTCCGTCGAGTAAGGGTTGCCCTTTCCAAACTGCTGTCAGCTACTAAGCCATCATCTACAAGACGATTCATGGCACAATTTTCATCTCCTTCACCTCCCTGCTCAGCCGATTCGGCACTGCTTGAATCCATAGTTTCAACAACTTCGTCGGTTACCATGGCGATCTATATTTTCAAAACGGATGAAACTTTCTAAAACATTGAAAATTCTTTTCAATTTTAGTATTTATAAAACCACACTTTTTTAAACCTGACTTTTTCCTATTTCTTATTATTTTCTTCAATACAATGAGAATGCTTAATTTGACTTACCTAATATACAGAGATTAAACAAAATAATTGAAACACCTTGGAAAATCGATAAAATATATTTTGATACTGTGCAAGTCTACCTTTTGAGACAATTACAGTCTCAATTCTCCGAGGTATTGATTCATAGAAATTGTGAATTGTTTTCAAAGGAATTTAGCCTATTTTTCGGTTGAAAATTCCTCCAGTTCTCTTAGACACGATGTTGGGGGAAATTGACTTCTTATTTGAATCTCTAAATCCGACCATAAAGGCTCCATAATGTCAAGGTCCGGGGATTTTGAAGGCCAGATGAGATACTCAACTTCATTAGAATGTTCCTCATTCCATTCATTAACAATTTTAACTTTAAGGATTCGTTCATTATCATCTTAAAATATGGCGTTCTCCTCCGGAAACTGCTTGATCCATAGAATGAACTTGGTCGCCCGAAATTCCTAAATAGTCTCGGCTGTTAATTCTTCCATAAAAGGAAATCATTGGCCCAGCAGATTTCCAAGAAATAGCACTCCAGATATCATTACAGAACTCCCGCTACGTTTTACGGTTGAGAGAAGGCAGTCTGGATTAAAGGCTTCTTTCGGCTGACTCCAAATGTACACTCGGCCAGAGGTCGGAAATAATATAAACGATGATTCGTCAGAGAAAATTACATTTTTCCACTGCTCGACGGACCAATTTTGGGGATTTCTACACCACTCTAAAACGCTTCAAAACCTTTATCCTCGAGGGCAGAGGTTTTCTAAGTGCAGCTTTTCCGTAGAATCTAGATTTGTGCAGCTCTCGACGAACCGTTTTTGTATAAAATGGGTTCTTTAGATGTTCATAGAGGTCTTCAGGGGTTTTAAGAGCAGTGATCTTGCGACCCTCTCTAACAATTCAATTTAAAATCCGACGGTCTCTCTCAGATAACTTCGAATTTCGGCCAGACCGGTGCTTTGCTGAGAACGTTTTTCCTTCTCTTTCAAAGGCATTCATTACTTTTGAGACAGTATCTCTTAAAACGTCAAGCATTCGGCCAGTTTCTGCTACACTAGCACCTGCCATCCGAGCACCAACAATTTGGCCTCTCTGAAAGTCAGAGAGGTTTGCCATTTATATGTTATTACAATTTTTTAGATGTCTGTAAAAACAGTTAATTTAAATAAAATATCAAAAAACAACAATAATAAACAATAAAAAATTAAAATATGTCAAGTTTTCATGGCTTTTGGCGTTCCCCAAGGTCCAATCCTCGGCCCATTCCTATTCTCAATTTTCATCAATGATTTCCCCACCATACCGGCGAACACAAAAATCTCAATGTATGCTGATGACGTACAAATTGCCCTGACAAGTTGGACAGCGAATTTGAAAGAAACACAAGCCAACGCTGAAAACCTAAGAAATTTGAAATTGTGGTATGACCATAATGATCTAAAACTTGACGCATATAAAATGCAATGCATTATTTTTAGATCACAGAATGCGACCAGAAATTTACCACCATTTACGCTAACATTTGGAGACGATAAAATTGAACCAGTAGATAAGGTAAAAAATCTTAGTGTTTAGTTCGACAAAAATATGACTTTCAAATCATATGTAGACACAATGTGCAATAAAATTAACTGAACCTTAATGTTCTTTCAGCGCATTAAGAAGACACTTGACGAAAAATCTAGGTTATTAGTGATTCACTCTTTAGTTTGATCGCGTTTGGACTACTGGAGTCTAGTGTAGGGAGATTTACCTCAATATCGTCAAAAAGGTTTTCAAAAATGTACTAACTTTGCTGCCAAAAGTATTTAAAAGCTAAGAAACACGATCATGCCACCCCTCTTTTAAGAAAACTCGACTGAACCATTTTTCTTACGTGGGACAAAACGCTCTCTTAGTTTCTGGCGCTCTTCTGTGGAACATGCTTCCCCCGCATGTTAAAAATTCCAAAACTGTAGAAGAATTTAGAGTAAATATGTCACGTCATTTTACATCTCTGTCATAGCAGCACTTTGGTATGAATTTCCCACTTACCTGAAATGTTGATTTTCCTGAAATTTCTGTAAGAAAATTAGTAATTACTTCTTTTTACGTTCGCTAAGTCATTCTAATACCGATCTTAATTATTTCTGTCGACTATAATGAGCAACACAACCGTCAGCTCAATGCAGCGGAATGAAAGTCATTTTTTTCCATTATTAGTAGTATTTTCTAATCTTTTCTCATTTTTATTTTCTAAATTCATATTTAACGTCCGTATGATAACCAAATTCTGAAATACATTTTTATGTGGACGTCAGTAAAAAGGTTTATAGGTGTGAGGGTTGTGCTATGTTTTTAATAAATTAATTTTGGCTTACGTTGTCTCACTATTTCGAAATCATTCACGAAGATGTTTCAATCGATTTCGGCTGAGCTGGGGGGAGGGGGGAGGAGGGAGAATTTAATATTTTAATTTTATTTTTATTTTTCTTTGCTTTCAGCGCACACTAGCACTAAACTCGCAAATCAGAAATAACTCTAAATTTCAGTAATTAGAATTATTACTCTGAACCCCTGTTTAATCTACCTCTACGTGCCCAATTTTGAAAATATTTTCCACTCAGAAGTGAAATCCGGCCACAATAATATTCCGTTTTATCCCATGTACCCATGTCGCATGATGTTGAAGAGAATACCGATAGGATGTGAAATCCGAGATGTTTTATTTGTTGTTGTTGTTCCTTGACTGTAACCTGAGTTTTCTGAAAAATTTCTATTTGGAAATTAACAAACAGTCAATTTTTACGTTTTTAGAAGTTTTTTTTTTTTTAGTTATTTTTCCCAAAAAAATTTCTGACCATTACAGTGAGCTCGACTGTCATTTTCGATGTGGTAGGAGGTAGGTTGTTTGTATCGTTTAATCTTTAATATATATATTTTTTTCTTGTGTTCATTTCCTATATGTATATATATTAATATGTGTGAGTGTGTGCATGAATGTGTACGCACGCACATGCATTGATATATCTGGGCGTACGTACTTAGGTGTATGTGTGTCTACATAAATACATATACACGTTTCTATTTCTATTTTTTACGTGAAGACAATCCGGTTAATTAGTGTTATTGCACTTGCGAAATGATTCAAAAATAGATCTTTCACTACCCCAATGCAAAAATGCAAAACGCAATTATTACAAATGAAATAAAGCGCAATTCGAGCATATGAACCGTGTAAAAATTATCTTTCTGTCCGTATGCTGAACAAGCCGTGAATTTCATTTTACGTGTAAGTTTGTTTACGCGTTTCTAAATGTGCGTGTTGTGTAGCGTGATGTTCTTCTTAAATCACTTTGTGACTAACCTTTTCTTAATACTTGATAGTCATTCACGACGGTGTTTCGATCTGCTTCGGAAAAACGTTTTTTGTCTTGTCTTACTTCGCTTCAACTAATAATTTAGGAGTTCCGAAGAATTCTCTAGTAGTATTTAAATTATTTATAAGTTGTCAGCCATCTCATGGGATGTAAAATATCCAAGAAATGATATTTTTGATTTAACTAGCCCTTGACAGGGTTAATCTATTTGCACGCCACGTATGGTTTGTATATTAGTACATCTCGTATAATTTGTCTATTAGTACACCTCGTATGGTTTGTCTATTAGTAGACCACGTGTAGCTTGTCCATTAGTACTCCTCGTTTGGTGCATTCGTCTAAGGACGTCTCATATTAAGAAATTTTAAAAGACAATATGCTGGCATGAATCTCATGTGTGAACTTTTTTGGAAATAAGCGGTTTTTCTTTCTTCTTTCTTCTTTTCTTATAACATTTTCAAAAATGATGATTCCAAAATGTTAGATGTTTCTATTATTTCGAAGCAGTTATTTCTGTATTTACGAATTTTCAATAAAAAAGAGAGAACCAGGAAAATGGTATAAAACATTTTTCATAAAAATGTATTCTCGACGCAGTAAAAGACTCGTAAAAAATGGACGTTTCGAGCCTTCGCTCATCATCAGCAATACAAATTCGATCAAAAAGTCATCTGTAAAATAGAAAAAGAAAACAACTTAAAAACAAAAAATGTATGACATTACTTATTGACTAGGGATAAAGGAAATGAGCTAAGATGATTATTTAAAACAGGTTTCGTTTTAAAAATGAACAAAGACTCTAAAATCCGCAATTCCGAACACAACTTTGCCCTGGCTATGACTTTGACTGGAGCTACTACAGAAATATTTCATCAATGTAAAATTTAGATTGATATTAATCAATAATCACAAGATTGAATCATTTTTTGGGTTCAAGGACAGACTTCCTACTGAGATGCAGGCATCCCTAATCTACAAATATAGTTGTGCACGTTGTGCATCTGAGTATGTGGGCATGACTACCCGTACTCTGGGATGGAGGATTGCCGAGCATCAAGGTAGGAGTCACCGGACGGGAAACATTTTGGCAAGCCCATCCAACTCAGCCATCCGAAATCATGCTTTTGAATGCGACACAGCAGTCAGCAAAAATAGTTTCAAAGTCATAGCCAGGGCAAAGTTGTGCTCGGAATTGCGGATTTTAGAGTCTCTGCTCATTTTTAAAACGAAACCCGTTTTAAATAATCATCTTAGCTCATTTCCTTTATCCCTAGTCAATAAGTAATGTCATACATTTTTTGTTTTTGTTTTTAAGTTGTTTTCTTTTTGTATTTTACAGATGACTTTTTGATCGAATTTGTATTGCTGATGATGAGCGGAGGCTCGAAACGTTCATTTTTTACGAGTCTTTTACTGCCTCGAGAATACATTTTTATGAAAAATGTTTTATACCATTTTCCTGGTTCTCTCTTTTTTATTGAAAATTTCTATTATTTGGTCCAACCCCTGTATAGTGCGATTTGAAATTTTATGCAATTTCAAAATTTAACATACATATATTTTCATGTAAATAAAACCAACGGACACATCATGATAATTTAATTAATTATATGTATTGATAACTAAATACATAATTATCATGAAATAATTCCTACTGTGACATTAAAAACATTGATTTGCATTGTATGAAATTTTAAATGAACGAAAACGTTGTGCACTGTTCCAAAAAATAAGAATTGTAGAACACTTTAATTTTTTCAGAATTGATTCAACATACGACTTACCATGATATTAAGAGTTACTTTAATTACAGCAGTAATAAATATATATTAAATATTTACTTATATATCCTTTTTCCTAATGTTTTTACGAGTTTTTTGAGTCTTTTATCTATAGAATTTATCAGATTTTGTATATCAGATAGAGTTCCCTATACAAACAGAAAATCACAGAGAAAAACGAGTTGAATGCTCCACAAAGTATCTCAAGCAGTATTTCTAAGATACGATGGGCTGATGAGCAGAGCTACACTTGATGGGCCCGATGGCTGGCCAAGAGGATGGTTTTTATCAGGACAAAATCCGTAACATCGTTATCGACGGCAGCAGGGACGGCGTGTATTGGGCTGAAATGAAAGAAAATCAGATAAGTGGGCTATTTAAAGTGCAATAGGGCGTTAAAACCCAATTAGGTTTTCATAGCAAATTTCTTGACACCAATTTCATCCCGTGGCTCAAAACTCAACAATCTGACATAAGAGATTCTTTGATCTTTATGCAGGACATCGCTCCAGCACATGCTTCAAAATACACAAAACACTTTTTTAAAGCTTATAGTTTTCATGGATCGAATCTCATGGATTGGCCACCGAACGACTGTGATATTATGGCTGAGTTCTCTCTTTTCCAAACGGGGAGAATCACGTGGCGACACTGGAAAATGGATGCATATTGGGTAATTTTATACTAGGTAAATCTCTAATCGTACAACCGTTGAAAAATTTGAAATCAACGGACCACAAAGAATATTAATCGAAACAAAATATTACAGGTTTTTGAAAAGCATTACGACTGAGTTGTTATTTCGACTGCTTTACAAATAACATTGACTAAAATATCCAACTGATTTTATAGTTTCGAATAGAAAATCTTATCTATTCATGGGCGTGTGGTCCTAAAGCCTTCGAGACATTGAATTTAACAGGGCCTCACGGACTTACACATGGTCGTATAGATTTCAACAGGGACTTCCGAGCTTTCCGCTGACCTCATAGACTTTAACGGGGCCTCACGGGCCTTTACTGTATATATTTCCGAGACGATTTTAACGTGGCCTCACGGGCCTTCACATATCCTCACAAACTTTAACAGGGCCTCACGGACCTTTGCATCGCTTCCCATAGTTTAACAGAGCCTCACGGATTTATATATTGTCACACGAAGCCTTCACATGGTTTGAAAAAAACCCTCACATGGCCTCATGGACGTTTTACATGCCTATACTCAGAGTGCGTCCTGTGCATCTGTCTCTGCAAGTGCATGCAGAGAGAAAGATGCCAGCCACCAACGGAGTCGGTGCTCGCTGTGCTCTCTCTCTCTCTCTCTCTCTCTCACTCTTTAAATTGCTCGTCTTTTGTCTATTTGTCTACTTGTTTCTAGATGTGTGTGTTGAACAAGGTTTTTTAAAAATTCCTTTTTGACCAACCTTTTCTCACTACTTGATAATCATTTACGACGGTGTTTCAGTCTGTTTCGGTTAAGCGTTTTTTGTCTTTTTTATTTCGTTTCAACAAGTAATTAAGGAAAGCCGAAGTAGCATTTAAATTGTTTATAAGTTGTCAGCCATCTCTTTGTGTATAAAATATCCAAGAGATGATATTTTGACTGTTTCTCTCAATAACATAATTGGTCCCCGACACAGCTATAGTACGTCTTGTACGGTTTGTCTATCTATTAAGGACCTATGTATTGAGAATTTTTAAATCCACTGGGATAACCATCTCATATATGAACGTTTTTGGAAATAAACGGCTTTTATTTTTCTTTCTTTCTTTTCTAGTATTTGGCTGGTTACGCGCCTAACCAAACATACACGCGCAGTTATAGAGTTTAAGTTTTACATGGCCCGCCTCAAGTTATCTATTCGCTACTAGACAATCAGCACCACAGAAACAAGGATGCAACACGTAGAATGAAATTTTTGTCATAGTCGAGGTCCAGTTGCAAACGAGTCGTCTGAAAACAGCCTACGTATTTATTTACGACGAGTTACACAGCTTAAAAACCACACAACAATGTGTAGGGTACACAATTTCCCCCCGCAGAAAATAAAAAGCCCTTTGCACTCATTGCTCTTGAGGTTCAAATGGAGCCTGCGAGACTGTCGACACCTTGAGATTTGGGCTCTGGATGTCATTATGGGTCTTCCTCGAGTTCTTTTAATTCCACAAATTTGATGATTGAAGAAGCTCAAATTATTCCAAAATTGCCGTCAGACGAGACGGGAGTTTTGCTGAGCGGGTTGCAGTCGTTTGTAATAGCCACGACCAACGGGAGGTTCTTTGTTTTATTAGGAGAATTACGCTTGTTTCAAGCACAATTTTCTTATATTTTAGGGCAAATTTTTTCCACAAATTCATTTCTGGGATTCCCACTTTTGATGAACGCCTCGGAAATGTTAGACGTTCAGAGGTGCGTCGTTGAAGAAGAATGATCGTTTGAAACAACTTGTGAATGTTATGTTATCTGCATAGAAATCTATTTTTCCTGCGAGGACAATTATCAAAAATTCTTTAACACAGAATTTTAAAGAAGCTTCTCAAGTACAGGGATCTCTCATTAACTATCACTTTCCGCAGTAATTTAAAATTTTGAGAAAAATTTCCCTTTGGAAATTATAGAAAACATCAAGAATTTCTGCAAATTTTCAAGTATAATTGAACTAGTTATGATTTAAAAATGCATAGCTTCGTTTAATGCACAGCTGTGCGGCGACTTCTTTCCGCGAGTTTGCTTCGTTTCCTCGACGTTGAAGATTCCTTGCAAGTTTCGTGAACGCGTTGCAGGTTTCAAGCGTGACACCGCAAGTCCTCCCTTTGCCTGAGATCCTTTTCTTGGTGCGAACAAAAAAAAGCTGGTCGGTGAACCACATGACCGGATGAGTCAGAACCCTACGTGAAGTGTCGCTAGTTACGCACACTTTCAGTACTTTTATCTACCAGAAAGGAAGGAAGTGAACACCACACGTAAATGTTTCTAATCAGATCATCAAGAGAAACTCGATCTTCACAGGAGCGTGGAGAGAAAGCGTTCCGTTGGTGACAGAGGGTTGTTAAAATGACATTTTCAAACAAGAATTCTTTCGAAAAAATGGAAATTGGTGTTAAAGATTACTCAGCATGTGACTGTTCTTGAACGTTGCCTTATGCAGTGATATTTATAGACAAGTTTTATTTTAAAATAGCCAACTTTGAAAACTTTGACTTGAATAAAAATGAGACAACTCAAGGGTTACCAACCGCCTTCTGCAAGTCACGCTGCGGGTCACCTTGGATGCGACTCCACAGCACAGATCGCATTTTTTCGTTGCAATTACGCTGCAAAATATCCCAAAGTCTCAAAATTGAGCGCACGAACGAAATTTTCGTGCAAGCTATATTTTTGTTTTGCATTTTATCTATCTTTTAGTGTTTTAATGAACAGTTGAGAAATATTTTTTTATCAATAGTATATGACTCTGAATAATGAGCAACCGTTTCAACACATGTCCATTTCAACTAAATTTGAAAAACAGCATTTTACGTACAAGATAGTAGCTCTATTTCAAAATTAATTTATCCAACATTTCTTCAAAGAGAATCGTACAGTGTTTGCTCTCACAGTTTCATTTGGGGAATTTACTGCCCCGCAAAACAGGGTCTGCTGTGTGAATGATCAGCAGATCGGTGTGGGAGACGCATAAGTTTACTTTAGAAGCTCCTAGAAATTAGTGTTTCTTATTCTTTACGTTGTGTAGAGCTGACAACAACGTACGGAATCGTCTGCAATGAGTTTCTCGCTAATTGAATTTATATCCTGGCATGTTGTGCGGCCTGAAATCGCTCAGCCCCTCAGGGGGATACAACTGTTGTATCTTTGGGAATAAGCGCTCCCAGGGGGAAAATGTGTGAGGGCCCGAGCTGAGAGTTAGGTAGGCCTTCTTTTTGTTGAAATAAAATGTTTTTGTTATGTTAAGGACCGTCTTTTTTTCGGTTCACTGCTGTCCTGTTTTTCAGCACCTACTACTTTCCTCTTCGACTTTAATCCTGTTTCATTATCTTCTTTCTAAACTTACTGTTTCTATGCCCTTTCTGCATAGATTCCGCATTTCCTTAACTGCACACTAAATGGTGCTTTCCTCCTTCCTTTCTTTGGATCGCCTTTGTGAAGGATAGGGAGGCTGAAACTAATTAATAATTTAATCTGAAATCATTAAGTCTTCACATCTTAGACAATTGGAGCTTACAATTATTAACATTGGAGTTACTGTCATAAGTTGAAACCTAATTTGATAAGTACCCTTGTGACTATTATATAAATAATCTATTTAATATGTGGATATGAAACAGAAAAAAAGTGAAAAAATACCATGGTGTACGTCAGATTCAAGACATCTAACGGTATTTTGGTGTCCCATTGAGTTTCACTTTGCGATTGAATAATAACTGGTCGTGTCAGAAACCGAGGCGCAATAAGCAGAGTAAGTGGTTCTCTTGAAAAACGCATAAACCTGATATTTTTGAGGCCTTTATTGGTACATCAAATGCAAAAGAAAGGACTTTAATACGAAAGAATTGACCATGAACAAGACGGAGCAGACAATGTTTGACCATCCCGACAGGCACCTGCCGACTCAAGAGACTTTGCATTCCCTTCCACAGTCATTCACCGTGAGCTACGAAACCTAGCGTGTACGCCACGTTTGAATGCGAATTGTAAATGTGTAATTTTTTGTGCCATTACGTGCGTCATGATAACGTAGTTGGCCTCATCTCCACATTGGAAGGCAATAGCATCTAATGAACTATAGACCGAGCGATCATCAGGTGAGAGCTTGTGCTATGAGTCAAAGCACTTTCTAACACGCGCAAAGCGTTTTGTAAGTTGGACGCAATCATTTTAAAATCAGTGTTTGGAATTGAATGATATTCTAAAGTATGGTCCCTAATATGAATGGCTGAGAAGAGAAAAAGATAAGCATATGCTAGTTCGAGAAGAAGTTTCCGTATGCTACTCAGGCGGGCGTTTGTTGCTAGGTCTCCGCACAATTACTTCTGACGAAATATCACGTCAGGGAAATCTTTATTCTTGAAAAGGGAATGTTCTTACCACCCTTCGTTAAATGCATCATTTTGAAACCTTCATTTTAAAGGTTTTACATTACAAATATTGTCATATATTATACCACAGTTCAAGCTCTCCTAACCACAACAAAGGTGTTTCTAAGATTAAAGGAAGAAGGCATCGTTTAATAAGAAATGAGAAAGCAGAGAATCCATGCAGAATGTAAGTTTTCACACCCTGCCAACAGAAACACCAAGATTGGATTAAACTTATGCGACAAAGTAAAAGTCGAAGATGAAAGTATTGGGCGCTGAAAAAAGGACAGAAAGAAAATCGGTTAAATTTCAATAAAGTTGATACGTGAAAGCTGGTTTCTAAAGTGTTTTAACATTGAAATCCTTAGCTGATATTCACACATGAATATCGTAGCACCCACGTCAATTGCCGAAACAAAAGATTGAGAAATAAGCACGAAAAAATGCATTTCCTTCTTCGCGTTTATCTAATTTTGTTAATGCATTTAAATATTAGTAACAAACAAACAAAACTTAAAACTAGTGACTCATTGTTGTGAAAAGCAATGCGTAAAAAATGATCCTTAATAAAACCAAAAATCAATTCTATTTCAACACATTACCCTCCCCCTACCTCCTCTGGAGCGCTAATTCCCATAGATAAAACATGTGTTCCCCCTGAGAGGAGGGATTCCGTTATTAGGTTCTTTGTGTTTACATAACGTATGAATACATCAATGTATGTTATGGTGTAAGTAATTAATGACACAAACACACAGCGTGAACTATTACGTAATACTAAAGTTGACGAGTCATTGAAGTGAAGTAAACAGAATTATTCACTGCCATCAGCTGCCTCACTAATGAGATGAATTTGTTAGAAGTAAGTGAGCAAAATTTAAAATGAAAACTTAATCGCATAATTTATTATTGATGAGCAATAACAGTCACGTTTGAGAAGAAGGAACGCATCACAAGTTTAATTCATCAGCAACCTTCTATAACAAAGCAACTAATATCGTACCAGGCTACGGTTCGTCTGGTATTGAAGTATCCAGGCTAAATTTTTCACATTCAACCTTATATCCTATAAGTTTTTGTCTTAACATGTAAACTTTTGACAGAAGGCAAATCTGGCAACGCTGACAGGACGTCTGCCATGCAGGACGTTCTCTGCTTATCTCGAGAGTGAGAGCGGCAGGCGGTCGAGGCCTGCGTGTGCAGTGTGCGTCCCGTGTACTGTAGACCGTATTCTTCCGCGGTATATACTCCGTATACTGTATACTGTATTCTTCCGCGGTATTCCCTCCGTATACTGTATACCGTATTCTTCCGCGGTATCCACTCCGTATACTGTATACTGTATTCTTCCGCGGTATACACTCCGCATTCTGTTTACCGTATTCCTCCATGTTATAAATTCCGTTTACTGTATACCTTATTCCTCCAAGCTATCCATTCCGAATACTGTATACCGTATTCCTCTTAGTTATACATTCCGTATACTGTATACCGTATTCCTCTAAGTTATACATTCCGTATACTGTTTACCGTATTCCTCCATGTTATAAATTCCGTTTACTGTATACCTTATTCCTCCAAGCTATCCATTCCGAATACTGTACACCGTATTCCTCTTAGTTATACATTCCGAATACTGTATACCGTATTCCTCCAAGTTATACATTCCGTATACTGTATACCGTATTCCTCCAAGCTATACATTCCGTATACCATGGTCTGACTCCCCGCCATGGTGGCTCCCTATAGAAAGTCAAAATAATTATTATTCTATGGCCAGCGGCACTACGGCTGGCAGCCTGGTAAGCGGCAGCACCAGCAGTGCTCGGCACCGGCGTCCGGTAGTTACCTGCTGTCTGCCTTAGAGAAGAGTTGTTCTTTAACCGTGTTGTGTAATCGTTGCGTGCTAGCCGTCATGTCTCGAGATATTGCATCTGATCAACTGAAACAATTCAAAAGTACTGCAAACGTGAGTATTTTAGCGCAATTTTTATTTGTTTTTTCCTTTTAAGTTTCTGAGCACGAACTACGTACAGTATTTTTAGAATACTTTGAAGATCGTTGTGATTTAATTTTTCATCATTATCCACTCGCCGCTAAATTGACAGAACCTACAACGAGCATAAAACTATCGCGGTAAACTGCATTTGCGGCACTGGTTTGTGTTTTTTTGTTTGGTGCGAGTTGCTTGTTGCCAGCGGTCGACGTCTGTTGTTAGGGGACACTATGCCACCATGGGGGATACCCTTCTATTCTTTCGGAAACTGAAATCGACGCCCCTAAAAATTACACATCTAAAGTTGTAGCACTGTTTATTAATTACTGATTAGTTTCTGCGCCAAAATTAAAGAAGTTGACAGTGGAAATTTAGGCCTACTCCTCTTACAACAACGAGTCTGAAAGAATGCTTTTCATAAGCTTTTTACCGCACCTGAAAGTACTGTTCAACTTTTAACAACCCCATGAATATAGGCAAAGTATTAGGTAAAATTCCTCCGTTGAGCCCGGTGTTCATTTCAAGTTTTTCCTTTACGGAGTAGAAATACGGCAGACGCCGGTAGTGATATAAAGTGTATTAATTAAGGTTGGTGCTGAAGAAGCGCTTTTATGTGACACAATTTTCTTTAACAAAAATCTTATCTTCTACATATAGGATCATATCTAATATCCTACAGGGTAATGCATATTCTAATCTTTGAACGCTTCAATGAAATTGATTTTCCTACCCAGCACTACAGTATAAAGGGAAGCTCTCGTGCTTTGGGTTGTTGTCAGGTTGTAGAAGTTCCTGCCCTTTTTTTCAGATGATTGTGTTGCTCAATTAGCCAGTCAATCAAGTTACAAATGAACCGAGGGAAAAATGTGAGTTTTTAGCTTGTAATTATTAGCCTTTTTCGACATTAATTAGTGCGAAAAATCGGTAAATGTTGTGAGAACTTTAACTAACATTCCTCAATAGGCCATTGGTAACTAAAAATTGTGTTAACTAATCAATCATTCGACGCGAGTAATTCAATATGCGCTCGCACTCAGTGGGAGTATATAATGCTTAGCGAATTTAAATCTGTGTAATGTCGACGCAAATGACTTTTGGGGATTTGAAAACCCGCTCTGTGTACGTTGTTCAGATCCTCTGAAATTTTCAATAGTTTTTTTCCATTTGGGATTGGCAATTTTGGATTAAAAATCTCCTGTGAAATGCTCTTCATATTCTACATCAGTCGCTATGTGTTATTTTCAAGTCGCTCTTTACTGTATCTTATCGCACATATGTGCTCGTATCTTGATAAGACGTCTTCGATGCCTTCGAAATCAGCATCATTGGCTACACGATATGCAACTACGACTAGCCTAACTATACATGCCAAAAGACGCACCAAAAAGAACTTACTGTTGCATCTACCGATCTGAATGTTACATCACAATTCACGTTCCTCTTCTTGGAGTCACAAAAAACGCCCCGTGGATAAATTCTTTTTGCGAACACCTGGAAAAACTTCGAACGCCACCTCGTACGTGAAAGTTGTATGTAAATGTAATTTTTTACGATTCATCTGTGCTTTAAAGCATCGTGTAATTAATCATTGCTTGCTTGAAGATTTCAAATGACACACTGTTTAAATTTCCGGGCTACTTTTGTCGAAAGAAGGTGATACACTTGGGTATTGCGACTGTCATCACCCCGGGCGTGCTCGTAGCGGTTTTGCTGTGACGCTGCGAAGCCATGATACACTCACCGCATGTTGTGCAGTGTGTATTCACAGTCTAACTTTTTCGCAGCCTAAGCGATTTAATCGCATTTAATCGCAGCCTAAGCGATTAAATCGCTTAGGCTGCGAAAAACATGCATGCAGACGGCGAAAGATTTAGACTGGGTTGTGTCCCCTTCAGATGATACAACTGTCGTATTTGTGGGAATTAGCGCTCCTAGAGGGAAAATATAAGGTCACGAGCTAAGAGCTACATAAGCCGTTCATTTGTTGTAATAATATATTCTTTGTTTTGTTATGGATCATCTTGTTTTGGTTCGCTGCTTTCCTGTCTTTCAGTCCCTCTGACTTTATTCTTCAATTTCTATTTTGGGTCATGAACTTTCTTCTCAACTTACTGTTTCTATACGCAAAGTATCTTGTGTGGAAACACCTAATGCATAGATTCTGCGTCCCCTCAACTCCATACTAAATGGTGCTTTAATGCATAGCTTTAACTCTTGTTGCGGTTACAGAGGCTGAAACTGAATCCTCAAGTTTAGGTTTTCATGTACTTTAAGGTGACCATGTCTTTTCGAATGAGATCATTCAAATTAAATATCACACAAAAAATATCCGTAATTGGTTCGCTGTGAGATGGTGTTTGTACAAATCGTATATGATATCCGAGTTTGTCGAACTTCGCGGTAGCTTTCAACTCGTGAAAGTTTAAGTAACGCACCCCGGCGGTCATGAAAATGAACCCAGCCTCCCTACCTGAAGAAAGTTAAGGTCAACGATCCCCTGCACCAGTGATAGCGACATACCTAGCCTTGGCCTTCAGCTGAAGGAAAAACCCGCTCGAGAAAACCTGCCAATGCTGCTCTCCAAGCATGCTATACCTCAGTTTGGACGCGCCGTAGACCTCTGTGCGGCATTTGCGCAGGTGGACTATTTACTTTCTCCTGCTTGGTCTGGCATTATTGTGTGCAATGTCCTATGATCTAGTGTGCTCCTATCATTTCTCGCTTGAAGGTTTCAAATGAAGCTATGGAAAGAATGATGCCAGTGAGAAATGAATCATGTGCTGCTTCATCGTTCACGGATATTTTTAATTTCGGTTGTACAAAGAACTAGAATAATTGGAGTACCGTTTTTCTACCTAAAGGTAGTGATCGAATCCTTGGATTGGCCAGTATCGGATTCAAAATGAATCCAACTTGAACGGTTAGGTGTCAAATAAGAGACTCTTAGCATTTTGTAATTATGCCATGAAACAAATGTTTTTGTCATACTAAGAAAGTATAATTCATGATCATTCTTAAATTCATCCCTTCTATACATCACATTGAATATATGTTTTCCTTCTACTCTCTCGATTTTGAATTTCATGGAGATGTTAATGCAATGCTCTAGCAAAATTCACCATGCAATCTGAGCTGAAGTAGTTAAAGAGGCTTCAGGAGGTGTTTTGCAGTTCGATGAAGGATTTCCGTTAGGAAAACAAGACGAAAGAAAGTCATCCAAAGTAATCTCGGTTTCCATGAGCTTAAGCTGTGATCAGAACAAATTCCCCATTACAATAAGAGAACTTTTGAAATTATTCAAAATAAGCCGTGCAAACATCTGAAATAATTCAAGCCGTGCGAATGTCCTACGTCGACTGAAAAAATGGGATGTGTCAGTAAATGGAGACGGGGCTCCAAATGCATGCATTTGTCCAGGGAAATCCGCCGCGGTTGTTTCAAGCTATTGCCCACTCGGGTCTTCATGCCAAATTTTGGCTTCACTTCTTATTGGTGAGGAAATTTGAATCCTTTACTATAGATTAAACGGCACTGAACTACAGCCGCAAAAAGAACTTCATTGAAGGGCCATGTTAAGTCCATGGGGTGATACGAACAGAATTATGCTTTGTTATCTTTCGTGCAATAATCTGAAAATTACTGATAATACACAGCGTAATTTAAAACCCTCATTTGCGTATTGGACTGAATAATGACCCTCTTTGGCTTCCTAAAAAAGTGTCACATTCCCTCATAGCTATGTTAAAAGTGAAATGGGCCGAGTTTCCCAACCTCAGGTTGTCCAAAAGTCTCGTGCCGTCCGTAAATTCATCTTTGCCTCTCATGGTTCCATTATGAATTTAAATTGCCAACGATACTTGAGAAATGTCTCCGAGTAAATATTGCTTCACCCTTTAATAATAACTATTGAGTGGGAGAAAAGAAGAGATATCCCTAATCGAGCCCTTTTCTTTATGTTGCTAGTAGTTTTTATTCCTGGCGTATTGCACTACGCAACCATGCAAAAGATTTTATGTTGACAATTAGAGAACCGGGCAATAAGGAGTAAAATTTCTCTCCGATTCATTGAAATAATAAATTTTGCATTGGAAATTTCTTCAGAAGTGAAATGAAGTTCTAAAGAAGAATGGAAGTTAGGTTCACTGTATAATATTTCATTAGCACAGGACGTCAATTGTTTACTTGGCTCCAGAAGTAGGAAATTTCGTTCGGCTCACATTATCTTTCAGTTTCGTAGAATTTTGTGTAATGCCAACTGAACCACACGGAAAGTTTAGTCCTGTGATGTGCCGTGTGATCTTCACTGATACGCGCAAAATGTGCAGGATTACTGGATTTATTCGGGCAGGTTTACTGGATTTCTTGGGGAATTATGATAGGATTTATTCGAAGAACCCTTATAGGATTTATTCGGGCTAGGTTATGGGTTTTATTTGTGCAGAATTATAGGACTTATTCTGAAAAGATTTCTAGAAGCATTCGGAGAGGATTATAGGATTCATTCATGAGGATTATAGGATTAATTCATGAGGATTATAGGATTAATTCATTAGGATTTATTCATGAAGATTGTAGGATTTATTTAGGTAGGATTATATGATTTATCTGCAAAAAATTCCAGTATTTATTCCATCGGGATTACAGGATTCATTACCAAATCCCGAAAATCACCAGATCTAAAAATTATTGAGCCTTTACATCAACATTGAAAGGAAAAGGTTCGTGATCGCTGCTCCCCTCATCTTCGTTACTTGAACTTGCCTTTGAATTGCAGCAAGAATGGTCCCCAGAGGGATAAAACTACCGTGTCTATGGGAATTAGCTCTCTCAGCAGGAAAATGTGAGGTCCCGAGCTGAAATTTGAGGTCCGTTTATATGCACAGGAAACCTCGTGTGAAAACACACCTTGTGCATAGATTCCGCATTCCCTCAACTCCATACAAAATAATGTTTTCATCCTTCCTCTCTTTGAACATCTTTGTTGTAGTGAGCAAAGCTAAAACCAATCAATCAATGTCTTTTCTCTCTTTAGAACATCTTTTTTATAGTTGGGATGCCTTCAACTAACCTATTAATCTAATCTCCAGGGAGAATTGCATAAGATCCCTTTGTAAATCATACATGACCTACATACAGTTTATTTATCTATTCCGAGCACACTGTAGCTGTTTTGAATACCAACGATTTTCCACAGTAAATTAGGGGTGATGATACGTTTTTAAGCGTGGCCATTAAGTCACTCTCGACCATTTCATGAACTTCATGTTTCCTTGGTCGTTTACTTCGTGGGCTTAAAAACTTTCTCAAAACGCACGCTGTTCGGGCCGTGTTCGATCGCGACGTGCTCCCATGGATTGCGTGAGCGCCGCACAGACGCCATCGACTTTCCGGTGCTCGATGTTTACGAAATATTTCACATAGTGCTTATTGACCATTGTTATGGGACTATTTTTCCGAGTGTGACTCATGGATATGACGACTGAATTCCAGTGCATATAACGGGTGCAATGCAACATAAGCTGCGTCATGCAGGAGTGTTGAATTGGAATGCTTTAACCACACATCAGATGTGTTCGTAAGCTAATTTGTTTGGTTTTAAGCGGCAGTCTTTTGTGTCTAGGCCGTTCCGCGTACTTTTTATCCATCCAGTGAGCAATTATTACTATCTCAGGGTTCAAATGGAACGTCCTTATTGTTCGTTCGGGAAGAAATTGTTTGTGTGCTTTTGAAGATTCACGTTAACATATGCTCTTGCAGTGGGCACGAATATTCTGTAGCTATAAAAGCTATCGATTTTTTTAAAACTGAGCAAAAATTTGAAACGAGCTCTTCAGGTTCCGCAGAACGCAGGCTTTTTCATTTCTACATCCTGTGTGTTACTCCCCCCTTTTCTTGATCGTTAGCGAAATTAGTCCACTTACTTCCTCGAAACCAATTCTATGGGCTTTAAAGCTCCGTTTGACATGACTTCAATTTTCAAACGTATAATGTTATAACCACTGAAAATCTGGTGAGAATTGTTTGCTGGTATTGATATCCCGCGTGGTAGTTCTCGAATGTGTAAATTAGAATCACCTAAGAAAATTCGGAAACGAAGCTATGTGAAAATCTTCACACGCGCTGCAACTATGTATTCAAGAACGAAAAACGAGAACTTGGCTCATGTTAAATGTGAATGCATAGATTTTTCATCAATATTAATAGTATAACTGCCACTTTGCTGGAATTTGGGAGTTACGTAATGCTTGTTCCGTGAGGCGTCATAATGCGCCGCTGCCTCGGATTGCAACACGCCAGTTGGCCTGTTAGTGACGTGACCACGAGGACACTTCACTGCAGGGGAATTTTATGAAAAGTAATTGAGGAAATGGCAGCTTTTATGGCTTATTTTGTTAGTAAAGGGAATATTTCACGTCGTGTTTGAAACCCTTAGAAATTTTAGAATAGAGACCGAGAACGTGTGATTCCTCTAAACTAATTCTCGCTGCTTTTTATCTTCTCCGCATTTGAAATGCTTTTGTTGAGACGAAACTGGCGCGATAAGGCGACGATCGGGTGTGAACAGAAGTGCACCCTCGTAAACTCTCTCTTGTCTTATTTTTCAAGCTACGTTTAAAAATAAGCCGCCGGAAAGCACGTATTTGCCCGCAGTTATAACCAAGAGAATAAGACAATGAGTACTAAAAAAACCCGAGTAACGCAAGCGAACCACAAATTTATGTTAAGTAGTTTCACACGACTGATGATGCGTAGGAGAAATTTGAGAGAAAGTTGTTCAGAAACAAAATTGGTTGTCATTGGTAATATATTCACAAGCATTCACGACACCTCGACATTCACGACACCCTGACTAGGTCGCCTCTATTATTATTCTCAATGAGTGATCTTTGAAGTTCGGTGTTCTCAGTATGAAATTTAAGTGATCTTGATGACTTGAACTTCTGGTGATAATAGTATAAAATCATGTTATTCGGCTCTGCACCCACGTTTTAGAGCTGATAGCTGAGCGAAGTTCTCTTTGAGGTGACGACGTCATGAGGTATTCGTGCTGGTGCATCTTTCTCTCCCCTCATCTGCCGGATGATTGTACCTGCATCGAAGTATTGAATGAAATATACCTTCACGTTCGAGTTATTTTATGTTAAGTACACTAGAATTACTTTCAAACAAAATAGAGTTCCTAGTTATGCATGAGATTCACTGGCTTATCTTCTCTTAAGTATTATCTATGTGAGAATTTATTACCTATTCCACAACCAAAAGCAAAAATTTTCATATAAAGATCAAAAGTTTACGGGTATACCACAACAGATAAGGTAATATATAGTTATGTCAGCGGTGAAAAATTTGAGAGAAAGACGTGAAATGCATTCCCTTGGTTAGTTTATTCCCAATTTGAAATGGTCTACAAATACTGATGATAAAAAGAAGACGTTGAGACCTTTGTTAAAAAGTGCCTTCCAAGATGCAATCTCCATTTGCTGGCATATGAGCCTCACAATTCTCCGAGAGTAGCAGATATTTTTGAAAACATGGGGAGTGAAAATTATGAACGCACATGTGAAACAAAAAGCTTCACTCCTGGGAAATTTTTAACTAATTTTTATGCATGCATATGAAGCACACTTGATAATAAGGCAGCACTGTGCGAGGCGGAAATGTTAATTACATTAACAATAAAAAATCTTTTATTTACAAAAATATTTAAGTCTTACACTTAATTTGGCAGGTTTAGAACTTAATTGAAAATAGATTAGATACACACTGAATTTAACTTTTAGCTCGTCTCTGCATTTTGTGCGCATTTAAAACGGTTTCGTGCTGACGCAAAACACTGGATGGCGTACTATATGAAGGGGAAAATTTTCTTTCTTTCACGTGTAAAATTATTCAAAATTTCTCGAAATGTTTACATTTTTTCTAGCTAATTTTTATGCGAGAAATTCATTCACCTGGTGGTTCTTCGACCGTGCCTTTTGGGTAATTTAAGGCTTAAACTAACTTATTAAATCTCAGTTTATCTCAATTGGTTCTTTCTGCGATTGTGGCATAACGAGTTTCCTTCCAAACTTGAAAATTGCAATTGCCGTCGAGGTGTTAAAACAGGTCCCTTTTTCAAAATTATGCAGTTTGAGACATCAAATTTCAAGGCATGACTCGCCATATCCCGGAGCTCCTCATTTTATTTACTGAACGTTAGTTTTGTCATGAGACGTGAACGTTTTGTCAAGACGTTCCTCCGAAGGTATTGTTGTCTACTTGTCCTGCGATGATTGTCTCAAACGATTGTTATTGACTTGCGCTGCGGTGATTGTCTCAAACGGTTGTTATTGACTCGTACTGCGGTGATTGTCTCAAACGATTGTTATTGACTTGCACTGCGGTAATTGTCTCAAAAGCTATTCGTAACTGGATGTGACTTTCAGAATCTTTATGAGGTGCAGTGAAAGGTCTGGTCGTCACCATCTTTTGCGATGTATTTTCGAGAGATATCGCAGTTTACCAACAGTAGAATTTGTTGTAAAAACTGTATAACTTAACGATAGAAATCTCGCCTTTTTTCACTCTAGGTTGATTCAACTCGAGTTTTATTTATATATAGAAAAATATCACGTACTGTGAAGATGTTTTAGAGAGCAGTTGCCTGTTCTTGCATTCAAAAACAGTAGTTTATCTTCAGTTCTCTATCTAGGCTATTCCTTCTTAAGTATGTTTGAGAAAAATTATCTTCAACTTCGATGATATGTATAAAGTTGCTGAGGGGTAAATTAAGGTCCTCAACATATGCTATTTTTTGACAACGAATACATTTTTGGAAGGTAATTTAATTTAGTTAGGGTAATCATTTTGATTTTATCGATTCGGTGAGTCTAAACTTTGGTTACTTGAATACAGAATAATAGGAAAATGATGCACCGGAGGGGATGGGAGGGGGGGGGAGGGTGGGTTATATTTAGCTAAATTAAGCTACTGATAGGCCTTCAACCACTTTATTTTCCCAGTTTTCTTGCCTTCTTCCTTATCTAATGTTTACTCTTTCTTCCTGTTCCTTCCTAACTTACTATTTCTAAGCTCAAGATCTCATGAGTGGAAACTCACCTTGTGCATAGATTCCCCTCGTTGCTACAGTCCAAATGTAAGAAATGGTCTCTTTTCTTCGCTCTCTTTAAGATCATTTATGTTGTGCCCAGTGAGTTTTGACGTAACTCATAGAATAATAATGAGAGAACATTCGATTGGAGAGACGAATGAGATATCATGCGAATGAGATATCATGCGATTGGAGAGACGAATGAGATATCATGCGATTGGAGAGACGAGTGAGATATGCGATTGGAGAGACGAATGAGATATCATGCGATTGGAGAGACGAATGAGATATCATGCGATTGGAGAGACGAATGAGATATCATGCGATTGGAGAGACGAATGAGATATCATGCGATTGGAGAGACGGATGAGATATCATGCGATTGGAGAGACGAATGAGATGTCATGCGATTGGAGAGACGGCGTGCGTTGGTAATAATCCACACGGAGTTCTGTAAATTTATATTCCAACTTCTCAACTCTACGAAATAGTCCGAGTTCTTCGCGTGTTGAAATGAAAAGGAAATCACTCAACATTTTTTACCGAACCAATGTTAATCGTTAAAATTCTATGCCTCTGTCAATCTATCAAACGTAACATTTCGATGTAACTATCATCATCTTCAGGCTGAAAAATTTTTTTTATACAGACACACTGATAAAAATGTATATCAATTGTTCAAGCAAAATTAGACGCAGTAAAAACACAGCAAATCACATTGCAGGACGACTAGATAGGAGTAATTAATATTGCTAGTTAATATTGCTCAATTAGACTTGTTAATATTGCTCAACAGTTATATGTTAACACCAGAGACAAAGGCGAAATGAACGATCGAGCGTATGTTTTAAGATTCTAGGCTGCGATCCTATTGAATAGTTTTAGAGCAGCGAAATCATTGATATTTTCGTTAAAGGTCGACTTGAGCTTGTGAATAGGTAATGATGCTGTTATTTGAATATGCCGTTAAATGAAAACATGAATAATTTGAACCGTGCCCACAATTCATAGGGCAGTTGACTTCGGACGCCTTCGTGCGCTTGGACTAAGACGTTGGCCTTGGATGTTTTCCTGGTTGGTCTCGAGCCGCGTCCCCACTTGCGTTTATTTTGAGCTCCTGATCTTGTTTCCCCTCAGGGGATACAACTATTTTATCTATGAGAATTAGCGCTCCTAGGATGAAAATGTATGAGGGCCAGAGCTGAGAGTTAGGTAGGCCTTCTTTTTGTTGAAATAAAACGTTTTTTGTTATGTTTAGGACCACCTTTTTTTCGGTGTACTGCTGTCTGGTTTTTCAGCACCTACTACGTTCTTCTTCAACTTTTATCTTGTTTCATGAATTTCTTTCTCAACTTACTGTTTCTATGCCCCTTCTGCATAGATTCCGCATTCCCTTTTCTCCATACAAAATGGTACCTTCCTCCTTCCTCTCTTCGATACGCTCTTTTTTTTTTGTAGCGGTTAGGGAGGCTTAAACTAACATAATTTAATCTACTAACATCTAACCTAACCCCGGCTCGGTGCGGTGTGCAGGCGAAGACGTCATGCCCAGGCTCGTTGACGAGCAGCTCGGGCTGCCCACTGGGGGACAAGCTCAACTCGCTGAGCATCGGGCCCCGCGGCCCCCTCCTGCTGGAGGACCTCCAGTTCCTCGACGAGATGGCGCACTTCGACCGGGAGCGCATCCCTGAGAGGGTCGTGCACGCCAAGGGCGGAGGTCAGACATTTTTGCTCTTCTTTTCATCTCTATAAGGAGGTTAGATTTTATTTGTATTTTTTTAAGCCGTTCAGCATTCGTAGGTCAGATTTTTTTACTTTTCATGCTTTTAGTATACGGAGGTTACATTCTCTTTCTGTGATCTGTTTGTACATTTGAATGGACGGTGGTCAAATTTTATTAGTGTTCATTTTCTAACTTTGAGTACACGGAGGTTAGGTTCTCTTTTTATCTTTTGGAACCTTTGACTTGAGAAGTGTAATAAAAGAAATTTCGGTTGTATCATTAAGCAATTACTTTTTATTTACATCACCATAAATAATTAGGGTTTCTAAGTTTAAATCAGCTAAAAATATTAAAATTAAGAGTAATTTGAAGGAAAAAGAATCATTCAAGCCTTAGATTCACACGAGGATACATACAACGTGCACCGTAAAGAAAGGTATGCTTCTAGATTTCATTTTGTTAAAGACATTGCGTCAGACTGAGGATGAATAATTGCTTAAATCTCAGTGAGCTAAAGCGCTGTAAACTTGTCCCCTCTCTCTTCTGTCCCTTGCAAGCACATTGGTGAGAGCAATGGTCCCGAGTGGCTTGTTTGAAAGATTCGGTGCCTTTCACTTAGTACTAAAAAAAGTGCAGAGACTCAATACTGATTAAATCTTTATCATAACACTTTTTTGGCGATTTATTCGTACCGCCGTTGTTCAAACTACCGTCATTAGAATAGCATGGACATCAGGCTGTCACCGACACCACAATGAGGAAAGAACCGTCACTATGCATCGAACTTCATGAATACATAAGAGTACAAATTTTACGAGAAAAATAGTACATATAAACTATTTTTTTCAAACAAACCGTGTGGTTTTCGTGATCGTTAAAGACTTAAAGCTGAGTTATTCACGGCACGAGCATCGCTCCTGAGGTGAGTGATGCATCAAACCTTTGTGCTCAGCCTGGCCGCCACGAGGAAAGTGGACCTGTATTGAATTAGGGAACTATACCGTGTAGTCGAGCATAGGTCCAGCTTGACAAAAAGGTATTTTATATGAGATTAGAATTAAGGATGAAGTATCCATGGGAAACTATTTATTGCTTTACCATTGTTGTTTTAGCTTAGAGATGCTATGCTGTTGGAAAAACTCAAAGTACTCTTTGTTTCCACCTCATCTCTGTGATATATTGTATTATGTTATCTTGGTTTTGTGTAGCAATTATTGTAACTTCACTAGTTATGTTGCGGTTATTGTAACTGCGTTAGTTCTTTTGTAATTCTTGTGTTGTAATTCTTGTAACTGCATCAGTTGGGTTGTAATTCTTGTAACTGCATCAGTTGTGTTGTAATTCTTGTAACTGCATCAGTTGGGTTGTAATTCTTGTAACTGCATCAGTTACAAGAATCAGTTACATCAGTTACAAGAACTGTGTTGTAATTCTTGTAACTGCATCAGTTGTGTTGCTATTCAAATAAATTAGAAAGAGGTTTGATGTACCGCGGTTTCTGGTCTTAATTTACATGTTTTAATGTTTTCTTTCGCTGTTCAGAACTTCAATTCCCTCTCAATGCCAACCGTTTTACGGACTGAATTTATTCTTCAGAATTTAGATTGATCTTTTGAGCCCAGCATGTGAATGATGGTGGTGCATTGAGATCACCAATACAGGCCTGTTGTCCAGTTTACCTGTTGTCTCGACCATGTTTATACCTTCCTCATGTAAGATTTCGAAAAGTTTTTGTGCAAAGGTGAGAAAATGAAGTGAATGCATGACTATTACTAAATATTACTATTACACTCTTAGTTTGAAAAACAAAAATGAACAAACGCAAAACGACGAGAGAGCGGTCATATTCCTAGACAGCAGCTCTTGTGAAAATTTTCTGATTTACTTGGGCCATTAGAACTCAATGCTTTACCTGAAAATAATTTGACTGCAGAATAAAAAATCAATTACTTGTTTTGTTTGAGCGTTTTGAATTTTTTGGAAATGAGCAATTTCGCAACGTTCCTGCCATGGTATATTAATTATTAATTATTAATAAACACTATTAATTCCGGGACTGAGATTGGCGATATCACAATCTGTGTCACACATTTTTCCTTTTCTGGTGACCGAGTAAGCGAAACAAAAACAGGAAAATGGGAGTAACCGACTCGAGCGAACGCAAAGTTCGACTTCGGTGCTTGTGCTAATAAATTTTTTTTTACTTAAAAGTAGTGACAACCAGATCAACCTGCCTCAAATCCCTAATAGATCCTAAATCATTACTTTTAGTTGAACAGAACTCTGACGAAAAGTAGTCCCAATCAGGGTTATTAAATGCTATAACCAAGCCGTTTCTCTTATTGCATGCTCATTCCCTCAACAAAGGGAAAATGCCGGGGTAGAATATTTTTTGAAGAGCTCTGCAGTAAACATAACGTGTTTTTGGACCTTAACCATGGCACGAAATGATTATGATGCAGTGGGTTTAGCGATGAAAATTAATCAGCACATTGTTGCTCTGGATGAAAAACTCGTTCATCACACCACACTCTTAAGTAAGTAGCAGTCTGTTTGTAGAAGTTAGTTGTAGCTCGCCGCGCGTCATCACAACCGAACCAGAATTCCCTCCAACTTGCGTTTGTTTAGAGCGAAGAACAAAGCTTCTTCGTGCGCGACGAGTTTCGTACGCCAGCGTCGCTTCGCCTCAATTCAAGCGGACGGAATTGGTCTGGAAACTAGCGCGTGCGAAGCGAGAAAGCTCATCGACCCCTGAACCTCAAACTCGAGTGCTGTTCAGGCGCACCAACTTTCAAACTCGTCGTATAATGATTATAGCGATGGCAAGGGTTCCTTAGATTTCAATCGCGCTCTTTGACATCATTGCAGGAGCTAACACGCAAAACAATACACTCATTAGTAGAGAAGTAAAACTTGACATCTTTCAATTGAGGAATGTTTTTAGAGCTGACGTCTGCACGGTGTCTTCAGCACGCGTAAGCCAGAAGTTTACGGAATCTATTTTCAGGTCAAAGCAATCAAATTTGCCAATTTTAATTTAGAATCATTCGAAAATTGATAATCTTGGTCTGATAAAGTCGCTATCGTAATACTAAAGATCCCTCTGACTAAATAAATCATTTAACTAAATTTCAAGATTGCAAGCAAGATTGAAGAACAGCTGAGAATTGAGCAGGCAGTATTGTTGATGCAGTACGACGCACCTGCAGGACCAGTAGCACCAGCGACCAAGAAAAAAAGAAAAATAAAGCCCCAATAGAAGAGAAAGGAAGGTATGTCCCACTAGTTCTGACGGACAAAAATAACTGTCCTAAATATTTTTCAGTGATATTCAAGACAAGGAAGAAAAGAACGATCAACCCATTTAACATTGAAAACAAAATCCAACGATTACTGGAGCAAATCCTAAGAGGATCTTTAGTATGGGCCGCGAGATGATGGTGGTGGAGGTGCGCAGCGCGGTGCATTGTGCATTGGAGGTGCAGGCGGAGAGTATTGTTGGCCTGACCTACGTGGAGAGCGTACAGTACCAGAGGACAGAATACGGTAGATGCAGTCACTCGATGGGTTTGATATACTGTACATCAGTGACTTTGACAACGCCGACATCGAGGAATTAAAGTCTGGCCTTCAAGAACATTACAACGTGGAGGAAGTCATCAAAGCGGCCTTCATTAAACCTAGATACCCCAAAACTCAAGCTTTTCTGATAAAATTCCGACAACCGACAATAGCAATCCGATGATATATTTCAACTGTCAGGCAAATGGACACACCGCCAAGCGATGCCGCGACACCTCCCTTGTATGCAGGAAATGTGCTGAGGTGGTGGGTCACTCTACTCCGAACTGCAGCTCTGATCAGATGAAGTGAGCTCATTGTGGAGGACCTCATGCAGCTGGCAGCACCCAGTGTAAGAAAGAAATATAAGAGAGATGTTTGCTGCAGATCATAAAATAGGAAAAGGTAACAATTAGAGCAGCAAAACGAATTAAAGAGGACGTGCATGAGACAGAACGAGTACCATCATGCGACAAGTTCGTTACCCATTTCGATAGCAAAATGAATGAAGCTCACAGAAGAAAAATATCGCTTTGGCTGCTTGAAAAGTGCATAACTCAACAACTTGGCAGTAAACCTAAGGCAATAAGATCCCGCAACAAAACCGTACTTACTGTAGAAGTTAGTGATGCAACACAGAGTCAAAAAATGAAGCAGGTGCAACAGAGCAACGAATTATCCGTCACCGAGGAAGAAAATCTTGACTTTGCTGTCCAAAAAAGCCTCATAAATGTGTACGAGTATGATTTAAACAATTTTGAAGTATGCAAGAAAGGTCTCTTGGATGAATGTGACGCGCAAGATGCAGTCCAAGCGACATGGATAAAGCCCAAAAACCTGCTAGCAAAACATGAAATAGCGTCCTCTACACAACCTATTCTTCGGGAAAATACGTAGACATTCCAGGAGAACAAGCAAAATCTCGAGTTCATAAAATAAAAGCAAACCCCATGCTGCGTTAAAGATGTCCGGAGCACGGCCATGGAGCGAAGTACTGTATACTGCAAGGCGAACAAATCTGTCCTAAATGTAGCCTGGCTGGCCATGGAATGGATGAGTGCACATTATATAGAAGAGATCAAGTATTACCACTGCGATGCAGGACACAAGACTGGAGCAAGGAATTGTCGGTTGCGAGCAACGGAGGAAGAAATTTTCGTCATACAAAAAGAAGAGAGCGAGTGGCGAAAGGGTAAGCCAAAATATTATTATTTAATCACTGACACCACAACTTTTCAAAGGACTACACCATGGCAGTAATGACATCCATCGACCATAATAAATCCACTAGAAAGAAAAGAAACCGCGCTGATAATCTAGAACCAGCATCAGAACAGCAGAGCACGTAGAAGACAGGAAAGGATACTTTTATTCCAATCAAGCCTGATACATATCATCTTGTACATTGGTTATTCAAAAGCCTTATAACTAACACCAGGACACCATGACGGTTCCCCTCGGCAAAGCCGGTACCCATTTCAGACACCTGGGTAGAATAGGGTATTGTGCTTGAGTTTTCCCTCATACCCAACAGGCTATAAGCTTCCGCGCAGCACCGAGATTCGAACCCTCGACACCTTCACGGAAGGGCGCGTTCTTAACCACTTGGCTACGGCGAGCACAAGTCAATGAGGGAGACGGTGGCCGGAGTAAGAGGTGGTCTGTCATCCTGCTGTGATCACGCTCTGAGCAGCGACCACTTCCCAGCACTTTGACATTATCGGTGCAACAGGCTGACGGGCGTACTGAGACAGAGGAATGAAATTTCAGAAAGGGCAACTGGAAGCGATATCGAGAAGACGGAACGTAGAGAAATGTCCAGGAACTGCAGGTACAGGACAGTCTATAAGCAGCATTAGCCGAGCTTTACATGAGGTCTAGCAGCGCTGCCGAGAGGTGGGTGCCGAAATATAAGAAAATACAGTATTATGCAAATCTATGTTAACAGAAGACTACAAGGTAGCCTGGTGAGGAAGAGAAAAGTGCTACAGGACATATAAGAAAAAGGAACTGATGGAAGACAAAATGAAGTGGAAGAGGCCGAGGGCAGTGGCATCGAGGATTTTCAGAGCAGCAAAGCACAGCAGCTGCCCCAACTCTCAGCACCAGCACGCCGAGCAGCTGTGTTTGGGAAAGTGCGAAGAGATAGATAGGAATACTAAGCGAAAGAGGAGTTCAGTGCTCATCTCAGAAAACTATCTCAGAAAAACTCGCAGGGACGTTCAAGACCATTTCTGCGACTGCAACATCACTGATCAATTTTTGCAATACAAACAACCTATTGAACAGATCCCGATCGACTTCACGAGTAACGACAAAGAATCCATTCAACGCACCTTTCACCATGCGTGAGTTGTCATCTGCCATCAAAAGCAACAAAAGCACGACACCTGGACCGAATAACATCGGTAACCTAATGATCAAGAACTTGCTGACCAATGCCCACCAATACCTGTATATATACTCGTATATATATAACTAGCAATGGAATTACGAATACGTTACGAACTTACGAATTACGAATACGTTACGAACTTACGAATTACAAATACGTTACGAATTACGAATATGGAATTACGAATTACGCGGAAAGAAGTTATAGTAATCCCTACCCCAAAACCCGGCAAGGATCATACTAACCCTAGCAATAACTACAGGCCCATCTCATCGACTATTTCTTTGCGCAAAACATATGAAAAACTGATCAACAGGAGGCTAATGGAATACCTTAAAAAGAGTAAGCTCCTTTCTACTGTACAATCTGGCTTCAGAAGACATCGGGCAACTAAAGATCAGTTTGTTGGGTTTGATACGTTCCTACAACAATCTCTGACAAATGATAAGTTGGTCATGGCGGTGTTTTTTGACTGAAGAAGGCGTATGACATGACGTGGCGCTACGGCATAATTAGAAATCCAGCAGAAGCTGGTTCAAGGAGTCGATTGCAAAAGTTTTTTGGGAATTCCTCGAAAATAGAACATTTAGGGTTAAAATAGAAGTCACCGACAAGTGTGTGTGTGTGCCACCGACAGGAGGTGGAGCAGTGGCCTTGATGGGCGATACCATCAGAAGCGTCTCACTTCCAGTCGTGGCAAGTGTAATGACCTTCAAACTTCGTGCAATCGAACTCGCCTTAAATGCTATAAAAAACACAATCCCAGAATTTCGTTCTACGCAGCGACTAAATGAGCTCCGTACAATTAATCGATGACCATACCCCTAATATTGTTAAGTTCTCTTGATAATCCTTCTACAACTGCAATTCCGATCAAAACTTCCGAACTTCTTAGTCTCTGAGCAAACAATTACAAGTTTCTCGGTGGAATTGTTTTCGAGGACTTGGTGGTTGAAATAGTGACAACTGAGATGGGGGTGGTCTGTGTGAGGGGAGTGTGGCATGAGGAAAATAATGAAATGAGACCTTCATTTCTTGTGAATACTCATTGGAACAAATATGTGACATCTGTTAACAGGTCTGCTGTATAATAATATTGTTAGGCGCCCTGAGGAGACCTATGGCCTGCATTGTTTGCGGTGAGGTGGGACAGCCGACACTTGGATTAAGTTACTTTTAGTGCGATGCTGTACAGGACGAAGAGTTATCGGGCCGAAATTGATGCTACTGATGCTACTACGAAGTCATCAATGCACAATTACAAAATTAACTTTGGTAAAATTACCAAAGCGAAAACTAAATAGTCTTTGACCTAAGTTGTCGTTAACTTTGATTATTTTTAAATAAATAATGCATGGGCATGTAGCCGGCAATAAATGAGGTGCACAGTCGTGCAGGTGGCCTCGTGTGTTTCTCCCAATTTCCAGTTAATGCCTCCATTTTTGTTTTTTTTAAATTGTTACTCATTTGCTCATTGAGATAATGCGTCTCAGTTTCAATTCAAATCATTGATAATGAAGCGATGAAAGTCTCGCCTGCCAACATAACGGTGAGAGAAGCTAGCTTTCCTTTGCTTTGAAGCGCCCCTAGCGCTGCTTATTGTCTTGGTGAGGCACTGCACACAGATTTTCCTTCCCAGTATTTTATCAGTAAATCCAGTAGCAACAAATTGTGCGAAACTATAAATTTTATGCGCATTTTAGTTCTAAACGTATAATCAGTAAATCGAGGAGAATCACAATTTGCGAAATTATAATTTTGGTTTTATTCTCTTGAGCATTTTAATCCTTCGTTCAGAAGTACTCATATCACAGATAACATTAACGTAATTTTAAATATCAATATTGAATAGAGGTCTATACTGTAGATTCAGACTCCTGGCAAACTTGGGGAAGCTGCAACAGTACATATCTTTAGCAGCAGATTTAAAGCATCTGTCGTAGTTGAAAAAGAAGTGGCTTATCTTGCACGTTCTCACTGCATTCTCAAAATGTGAAGTATTTAGTCGAGATATTCTTACGACACTCTAAAGTATATTTTTCGCATTCAAAGAAAGATTTCCCACGTTACCTTTATGGGATTTGGAAGCATATCTCATAAGTCTCCTTGCACGAGTTGTTGAATACAACGGGATTCCCCGTGGCGTCGACCGAAACGGCTCAGTTTGAGCACTTGTGCTTCTTTACACACCGAAGATCTCAAAGCACGGAATGTTGTAAAAATGAGAATACACATGTTTGTCGGTAATAAAAGTCGTCCATACATAAGCTACAAAGCAAAATACCTATCCGAATTGAGGTTTACAAACTCGCGCTCGTGTAACCACCGTGGGTATTTTCCCACCGATAAAACAGAGCTTTTAAGAACGGCATCAACTGGAAAAAGTTCTAAATAGATTGAGATCGAACAACAAGGGATCTTCATACATGTTTTTCCTACTTAGGTGAGGAATTTTGCAAACTTTTAAACCAAAATGTTAGGCTGGCTTAGGCATCTATGTCGTGTAGGAAAAATAACTCAAAGTAAAGAGCGACACATCGGCCAAATTTAAACACGCTCTGAAACTCATTAACTGAGCTCCAAAGGACGCAATTAAGTTCAAATGTTTACTGCATGCTTAGCTTTGAAAATGAGTTTGACGTTACTATTTAAACTGAAGTCCTAATTTCACAATTATTCTAAATCATTACGAAGTGAAAGTTTCATTACAAACTATATTTAAGTCTACTAAACAAGTTTCTGAGAATCATTCCTCCCGTGGGTAGATAAAAACTGCATTCAATACATAAGATGAACTCGAAGACGGCACCTGCAGTGGCGATGGGAAAAGGACAGCATGCAAGTCAAAGAAAATAAATGTTGACGGATTGACTGGGACAAACACGGAGGCGTCGACACAGACGTGCGATGTTTGTTCAATGATGTGCATGTCTCCCTTCAAAGATATTCTCGAGCTTTCCAATAACAAGAGCAACGTGCTCATGCTGTATTCAAGCTGACGACGAGAAAAGTGGCAGATTTCTGAAGAAAATATTCACATTTCTATCATCAAGGTGTGGATTTTGAAAGCGAAATGAAAATCGAATCAATTTACGCATTTTCACCCACGAATTACCGTAAATATTTCACAAAATTCACTAATGTGTATCCATGTCAGTTTTACTGTGGCTTTTTTTTCGACATAAGTCTCCAGCTGAAGGTTTGAAAACGAATTCCATGGTTGCCAGAAACCAAACCCAGAAGTCGCGTCGAACAAAGCAAACAACACGAGCCCGGACCAGACCGGTCTAGGGGCGACTGCGGACCGGTCTTACTCACATTTGAAGGACGACTTGAAGGTGAAGCGGCTACAGGGGAGGTGTTCTAGCAGTCTGGTACCCCTATGGGTACTTTCGAGTCGAAAACTTAATTGTTCATTTGCTAGATTCAGAACAGCAATTGGTGCTTGCATTACGTAAACCTGATATTTTATTTGCTTGCTTCAGGTGTAACTTATCCGTACTCAAATGTCATTCCTGGAAAAGACTTCGATCAACGTAGCTTGGTGATTTCTTGAGAGGGCAGAGCCAATAACACGTCATATCTTGCTTCTCAGCTCGACGGTATTGGAAAGTAATTAAGTATAATTTGCCGCCCACTTCAAAAACGTAAAACGAGACCTGGTGATATAAGAGTTGAACTCGACAAACACTGGGGTTACAGTTCGCTAACTTCACATCTCTATTGTATTTTTTGAGGAAAAAGATTCAGCCTTAAATTTAGAGAATGCTTCTTCTGGCGGTTTACTTCAGCACGTCGCCCTGTATAACCAACAACAGCGTAAATACTGATCCTTTTGTGAGAAAGTTCAAAATAATCTGTTTAGGGAAAAGCAATTTATGTTGACAAAATTTATTTTACAAACACCCCATTAAATATTTAGTTCGATTGTAAGTAAATGTCTCATGCTCTCAATAGCCAGATGTCTTAACTGATGTTACACAGTATGATTTGAAAAGTATGTTCCTCCAAATATTATTTAAAAGTACAATGCTAAAGTTAGTACAACTAAAAGTACAATGCTTTAGTTGTGCTATAGAAACAATGCATTTTGCGCAATGTTCGGTTTAGTTTCCCAACACTACCCCAGGAAACGCCTTTAGCTGACTCGGGACGAACTTATGGACACAGCTCCGATACTGTGTTTACATGCGCGCCGTAGCTCACCCTGGGACACCCAGAGAAAGCTCAAAATAGCGCGCAGTTCACGTCAGATATCAGAGAGGACTTCGGTCGCCTGTTGCTATGCTCCTCCCAGCCGCAGAGCTGACGCAATGACTCGCCGGTTCTGGGGAGGTGAAAGCGGTTGCCGCAGCTGGTATGCTGTCGCTCGTGTTGCAGAGGCAAAACTAGCAGGTTTACTGTTTCAATTTTATAAATTTTGCATTTTTAGAATATAACCTGGAATAACATGATTTTTTGTTGAGAAAGAAAGGTCTGTCTGAGATTTGCAGTGATTGATAAGAGATTGTCCCGTTCGAGGATGATTATTTACTGTATAGAAGAATGAACATGGGCAATATGAGTAGAGAATACAGAGGTGGTACTATTTCAAGTCATGTAAGTTATAAATAATGTCCCCAGAAGAATGTTGTATGTTGTACAAAGTGACTGCAATAAGAGGAACGGGGTCCGGTTGGAAATAAACGTTGTGGATCAAGAGGTACGAACACTGTACTTCCAGACTTTATGAAATTTGCGCTCGAATTCAATTTTTAATTTTCACGAACTGATACGTGGGTACTATTTATACTCTTCTCAGATTTCTTAAGCTTTCTCTTTCAAACGAGAGGAGTAGTTGTAATTTTGAGGAAATCATTCATAGCATTTTTACGCTTACACGAAAATAACAAAATTGTATCTCTAAAATTCGGGTTTTTACAACTAAGAGTTCTAAATGAAATACTCTTGCAATGGCATGGATGTTTTTTGCGTCAAGGTAATAGATGGAAAATCTTTAATAAAAGGAATATTAATTAAAAAATTCAACTTGGTCTGACAGAGACTTGCCTACTACATACGTCTTTTTTTGGAGGAAATGAGAAGTAAAATATTTTCGTTGTTCAAAGTTTGAGAAGTTATGCTACAGAGTGAATGAGATGTAGGACTCGTGTATCTCCGGCGAAATAAGTAATAAAGGATACGCATTCAAACTTCCAGCAGGAGGAGTCTTGTGCCGAAGTCAGATGTCGTGTTCAGAGGAACTAAAACTATACAGCAACATATCAGAAGTGTAGGCAGAGTGTTACCCTTCAGTTTACAGAGTATGATCAAATTCATTCACTAATTAAAACCAGTTGCTATGAGCTTTGTTACGTGCAATTAATGGCGTTTTTGTCTGGACGGTAAATTTTAATTGACCTAAAAATTTTTAAAATTAATTTACTCCGAATAACTGCTGAAGTTCAAATGCACGTTTAGTTTACCCCAATGAACTTTACTGGGAGATATGTGTATAAGCTGACAGTTGAAATTTTTTTTTCGTGCAGTACGGCATCTGTGTAACCTGACCCCCCTCACTCCCCTCTGTCAGGTGAACTGTGTTATGGATGAGAAGTCCTCTTAGAGCGATTAAACTATTAAAATAGTTAATCCACGACAATTTGCGCTCCCTGGGGATGGAAAAATGTGAGATTCCGAGGTGATAGTTCAGTAAGCCTTCGTTCTGTTGAAGAGGAATAGTTTTTGTTTTTTTAAGGACCATTTTTTTTTGTTCACTGCTGTTCTATTTTCCTGCACCTACTTCTTTCGTCTGCAATTTTTGTCGTGCTTCAGAAACTTCCAAACTGGCTATTTCTACGTGCAGGCGATCTTGTGTGAGAGCAGAGGTGGTGAACTGATTCCACGTTCCCTGAACTCAGTGGCCGAAAAATAATTTTGGGGGGTCCCAGACATTAATTATCAGCAATCTTTTTAGTCTTTTTCTAAAAACGGCGACTAAAACTTGCCCCCAGCTCAGCATTTCGGGGCCCCTCAGGGGGATACAAATATTGTCTCTATGGGAATTAGCGCTCCCAGGGGGACAATGTGAGGGCCCGAGCTGAGAGTTAGGTAGGCCTTCTTTGTGTNGGGGGGGGGGGGGGGGGGGGTATTGGGAACTGGAGCACCCGTGGTCCCTCCCTTGGCTGCGCTACTGCCTGAACTCCATACTAATTGGTGCCTTCGTCATTTCCCTCTTTAGAGCATATTCGTTGTGGTTAGGGAGGCTAACTTCTAAAATTTAATCTGAGAAGGAAGAGAGTGAAAAAGAAGTTTTCCCACAGTAATGGAATGTACAAGGAAGATGATAAGCATTTACTGAGAATTAATACTGACGTAACGTTGTAAATGCAACTTATTTTTTTAAATTTCCTATAGAATTAGACGTAACCACTATTGGCCCATTGCTAAGATTACAATGAAGTACTGTGGCGAGGATATCAGTATTTATCTCGAAGGAAGAAAATATGCTCACCTGTCAACTGTAGAAAGTATCAAAACATCTTCGAACATAGATGGTCAACAGAAAACCAATTTTTTTCTGAAGAAAGACTATAGATGTCGAGCCATGAATATCTTCTACAATATCTGTAATCGAATGACTCCAGGGAAATTTTTAGATGACACAACCAAAGGTTACATCCTATAGAGCGTGAATACGTACAAGTGATTTTGATCTTCAACGGACTCTTAGTCCTATTTAACATCTATAAAGCAAGTTTATTTCATCAGGCTTTCTGAAGTGCGCTAGCACTGAATCCCAGTCCTGTGTCAAAGAGTAGTCATTCATAAAAAAATAAATAAAGGAACTTCTAGAAACATGCATGGCGCGACCCACGTACTGCAAATGTTGTGTCTAAACCGAATGGAAAAGGTTAACTCGCTTCCATTGAGTCAGGCAACCGCAAGGAGGCATTTTTAACTCCGTTTACACGTTCTGCGTTTCCTGTCGTAACGTCCATCAGGCATCGAAGAGCGGCCTGAGATGAACGTGCTGAGCTGCGACGGCACACTCAACTGCGGAGATTGAATAAACCATGTTGACAGCTATCGGTCAGATGCTCCATTCCAGGGACGTTTATGCACGTAATTTAATATACATTACATATCACCAGGTGTCTCGACTACCTCTAATTCAATCAACAGATGTTGTACGGTAAATTCTACTGAATCGGGCGCACACTACGACGTACGTTTTTAATGTTTTTTGCTGCAATAATCTTCACTGGGTTTTACTTCCAAGTTGTGATGATTTTCCAAAATGTCTTACAATTTTTACATCATCACATGAAAAGGAGGGAATGTAACCCTGTATTTATTTTTCTAATTTTGTACTCCGCCGTTTCCTTGCAAGTGGCTGGTATTTAGCTTAATTACTATTTTCTTCGTTTGTTGGTCTTAAATCTTTCTTTCGTTTACATTTTCCACCCCTACGGCGGCGACTAAGGCTGCCTCTGGTTATAATTTTACGACTAAGAGGGCGTTCTTCACCCTTGGCCTAAAATAGCACAGAACGCTTGAGGCCGACCAAGGAAGAACGTTCCGGAGCAGTTGGTACGAGTCCACTTCTGGAAAGCCCGACCGGTCCTTGTCTTTTTTTACTCCCAGGCCGGACTGACGCCCGATGGTGATTCAGCTGCGTCCTTTTCGTACACAACACTGCGACAGACGGAGCAGCGAATGAGAAATGATTAATGCGGAATACTTACAATCTCAGATTGAATTGCAATCTATTAAGAATCGTGCAATCTCTGAAAAAGCGCCAACCAAACTCTCTGAAGGGCTATGCGCTGAAATAAAAGCTTATAATTTACTTATGTTCTTCAGCAAATTATGTCACCTTACCTAAAAAAAGAAACGGTAAAAAGCGAAACTCTAGTATTATCCTGATGCTGAGTTCCCACGTTTTTGTATCCAGGGCATTTTTTGAGCAAAAAATTCAGAAAGGTTTTAAAATATGATTGAGGGCATGCAGGGAGGCTAGGAGGATGAGAACGTAAGGACCTGATAGCCCAATCTGTGATAGTTTTTGTAAAATTTCCTTCCCTCTAAGGCAAAGCGGTACGTCCGGTCGCGGCGAAGTAATCAGCTCGGGTTCCCCCACCCATCTAAAATTCGACTTAACAACCGCTACTCCACACTTTTGTACAGCATGACATTGCTATTCTTATGTTAGCATGAAATTGAAGTTTTTAATCATGCAAATAACGCTATGCATTGAAAAGCTCTATTAGCACAAATTTAGTGTCTTAAGAGAGCAATTTACAGTTTACTGAATGAAAACACCCAGAGGCGGTCCGCGATGGCGGCGGTGTGACAGGAAGGAGTTTCTCAACGACGCTTGGCCCACGTCTCAGCATAACGGCTTTGGTTGGGCATGACTCGGCATTTCGCCTTGAGCTCTCTCTTGAGCTCTTGAAAATGGGCCACGCCACTTTCAGAGACTTCAATTTTGAAGTTAAGGGAAAGCAACAGCTACTGAATGACCCTCAAGAATACGATGGAATATGTTGCTTAAATGTTAGATGATTTCAAGTCTTCGTAGCCAAGCCTTGGTTGGGCTACTACACGCAATTGATGGTTAGTTGTAAGTTGTTATGGATAGATCTAACGGCGTAAAAACTATCGTCTTGAGCAGCTAGTTAGAGCACTATTCGGTAGAAATTTATTGTAAATTTTTCCTGCGTATAGAGTTGTGTTAAAGAACACAAATAATTGTACACAAATTCCTTCGTTCATGGTTTCGACCTTAGCAGCACCATCGGTTCTTTGTAATTGAGTTACGAAACTAAAATTATGCTTTTTGTGAATCAAATGTGGATGAAATTATGTTTTTACATTTTTTAATGTCGTATAGGTACTAAAATAAATTCATTATTATGTATAGCTAACAACTTTCCATGTAACTTCAACTTTTTATGTCAACACGTTCAATATTCAAGGTATTTTTGGCATCAAAATCAGAATAACTGTCTAATCTGACGCTATATTATTTAACGATGGCAAGGATATCCACAAAACAATGAAAACTATATTGATTGTGTATTTTAACGGTCATTTTTGTACTTATATTCCTCATCTAACAAGAAATTATTCAATATAATTGGCCTCTGAACTTAACAAAGGCAGTCTGATATTAAAAACCAGCTGCAGATTGTGGGAAGTGAGTAAAAGCTTGAAAGGAAAACGCTCAAAACTGTCAAACTTGTGAGTGAAACAAGGTCCACTCTCAATTCTTTAAATTTGGAATAAATCAAGACGTAACAGATTATTTGGTTTTAATGGTATCACCTTGCAAGCTCGATTGGCCATCACTATAAATACATTTATTTCTTCAAGTGAGGTGGCGATTTTCTGCCATTCGTAAAACTTAAGTAGAATGAGAGACTGATTAACAGTCTGTGTTTCATGATGCTGATGTATAAGAGCGTCTACTAAATTCCTGCCCCGCAGGCGCTTTCGGCACATTCGAGGTGACGCACGACATCACCAAGTACTGCAAAGCTGCGATCTTCAGTGAAGTCGGCAAGAAAACTCCGCTTGCCATCCGCTTCTCGACCGTTGGAGGCGAAAGTGGATCTGCTGACACGGCTAGGTGAGGCTGTGGGTCTGCTGACATGCCAGGTGAGGCTGTGGGTCTGCTGACATGCTAGGTGAGGCTGTGGGTCTGCTGACATGCCAGGTGAGGCTGTGGGTCTGCTGACACGGCTAGGTGAGGCTGTGGGTCTGCTGAC
>JACJUY010001645.1:0-21139 GCA_014220935.1 Platorchestia sp. MABIK | reverse complement strand
TCACCTGCCATCTCATCAATGCTATGTTGACGAACTCATAAAAAATGAAGTATTCCGTTTCACTCTCGTACGTTTCGATCCAGTCAGACGCTTTCTTCCCTTAGTCCACGACTTATCAGCTGTTCAAGAACAGAGAATTAAATGAACTCCACGACTATTACTAGTGTCCAAGACTATTACTCCTGAAGAGAGTAGTGCTACTCTACCTTAACTTCAACCAACCATCTACTATCATTGACACCACAGTTTTAAATTCCATTCCTATGTTCTGTAGACACAAGATTGTGTTTTAGTTGTATTCGATTGCGTCTATAGCCCGCCACCTAAATTTTCTGAAATGAGGGAGTTTTGTGAAATCAAGTTTTGCATGAGATTGTCATGGTTATTTTTGTATTTGTGAATTCCCCTCTCATTTGGCCCGTAGAATGCCTAATTAATTAAATTTATTGTATCTGAAAACTTTGGAATACCAGCGAAGTCAACAGCTGTGGAAAGCGATGAAAGGCATCAAAGATTTGATTGAACTAAAAATATTTATCATTATCAAATAAATGAATTTAGTGAAATATAAACTATAGGTATTATCAAATAGATTTCTCGCTGCTAAAAACCAGTCTAACTTTTTCGCCGAGGCATCTATGATTTTAGCCACCAAGCTTCTGCAAAAGGTCCCCAATATTATAGACACAACGGCGAAAATGTTAGACTTGGTATACGCAGAGAGATGGTGGATACTCCGGCAGCCTGGCGCTGTGGCATGACGTTAGATGCACAGAATTGCGAGGGCGTGCGAGTGCCAAGAGACGCTCGTATCTCGGTGCTGAGTTATCACGTCACGAGCATTTCGTGATGTAATGATGACGTACGAACAACGATGCACAACAACACATGACCTTAGAAAATCGCATTTCAATGGAAGATGGAATACACAACCTCTAAATAAAAAGTTTCAAAATGAGAAGCCTACGTAATTTTTGCGTGATTTTCGTGGATATTGTGTGACAGGGAGGTAGGGCTTGATTTCCAGAGTTGTTTCAAGTTGTGGAATCACTCCTTTGATAAAGCACACAAATTGCGACCTTTGGTATCCATGGAAATATAGTCATCGATAATTAATTTTGAAGAATATGTCTTTCACTGATCAAATAAAAATTTGTTGGATGTCAGTAAAAATGTTTAAATTGGAGCTAAGAATATGAGTAATTTGTTTCATTCTTTTCATGATTGTGACTATTCCTATCGTTTAGTTTCTCATTTGTTTCCACTACTGTGATAATTCCTGCACAACCATCCGGCATTTGAGCACAAACATGGTGTGTAAATTATGACGGCGGTGACAAGTCTTCCTAATCCCGAAATAAATTCAGTTTGTGCTTTTCAGAGATCCTCGAGGTTTTGCTGTGAAGTTCTACACGGAGCAAGGCAACTGGGACCTCGTGGGCAACAACACGCCCATTTTCTTCATCAGGGACCCCGTACTCTTCCCTTCCTTCATCCACACCCAGAAGCGCAACCCCGCCACCCATCTCAAGGTAAGTCACTCACCAGTCTGTCACCCACCTCTAGTAACTAACCTGCCCGTACCCACCTCTAGTAACTAACCTGCCTGTACCCACCTCTAGTAACTAACCTGCCCATACCCACCTCTAGTAACTAACCTGCCCGTACTCACCTCTAGTAACTAACCTGCCCGTACCCACCTCTAGTAACTAACCTGCCCATACCCACCTCTAGTAACTAACCTGCCCATACCCACCTCTAGTAACTAACCTGCCCGTACCCACCTCTAGTAACTAACCAGCCCGTACTCACCTCTAGTAACTAACCTGCCCGTACTCACCTCTAGTAACTAACCAGCCCGTACCCACTTCAAGGTCAGTAACTAATCCACAAGCCCTGGGAAAAATTTTAATTCTTGGTGTGTTATTTTTTGCGAATTTGCCAAAAATCAGAATCATTCATCTTTATCATAACGACCACACAGATAACCTATCAGTCGAGTGCTGGTACGTGAAGGCATTCGCTACTTAAACCCATTGAGGACAATGTCTGTTCCCTACGAATGAAATAATACATCAATTATTACTCATTTCGTGCAATAGCATGTGAATATATCAACGAATCATGTAAATTGTAATTTCACTTCGTAGTTATTTTTTAATATTATGTATTGCGTACTCAAAGTTGAAGAAGCACAAGAATTTGAATTTTTGAGGATTGTTTTCATGGTGGGGCTTCAGACGTCCTGCTGCCAGTGAAGAGTAGTCCCTTCTCGTAACAGTACATTTTTACTATTTGTGATTCCCCCAAGGAGGCTGCTTTCATGTTAATACTCCCATATTATTTATTTATTATTATTGTATATCACATGAACGGCCAACTTGATAATATTCATATATTAACTTATGTTATATTCATCCGTTAATATATGAATATATATTAACACAAATGTTTATAATCAGATATACTATGCGTCAGTTCCTTATGAATGGACATATATATACATTTCACATTAATGACAACTTGTCAGTATTCATAGATTATGCATTGGTATACATACATCAAATTACCGGCCAACATACTATTAATACATTACAAATAAAGACATATAAATAGCGTCAAAGCCCGTAAGAAACATATTATTCATACATGGCAAATGAAGGCATATAAATAGCGGTAAGGGCGGCTAGAACAGCGAAGTAAGAGCTCGGGTTGCAGGACCCGGACATGATGTGGGACTTCATCAGCCTGCGGCCGGAGACGACCCACCAGGTGAGCTTCCTGTTCTCGGACCGCGGCACCCCTGACGGCTTCCGGCACATGAACGGCTACGGCTCGCACACCTTCAAGCTCGTCAACAAGGACGGCCAGCCCGTTTACTGCAAGTTCCATCTCAAGACCGACCAAGGAATCAAGTACGGCGTTTTTTCTTGAAGAATTTTCATCCATAAGAGATTCGTTTCACTCGTGAATAATTGAGATTTTTTGTCTTCGTCGCTGCTGATAGTGATTTTTTGTGATTATGGCGCATTTATTTGGGTACTCAAGTTATGATTATTGATGCAAAGCACACATGTTGCAATTTTTGGTGTCAAACAACTACATTGAAACCATTTTTACATCCGCATCTAAAACTTTCTCGCATAAAATATTTTGGTTAACAAACCATCGAGTCAATTTGAATGCGTTCTACATAAACGATATCGATGATATTCAACATAAATGCCTTAACTTGCGATGTTCTGTTCGCATTTGAGATCGTATTTGCGCTGGGCAGGAACCTGACGGCAGAGCGAGCGGCTGAGCTGGCCGGCAGCGACCCAGACTATTCCATCAGGGACCTCTACAACTCCATCGCCGCCGGCAAATACCCGTCCTGGTCCATGTTCATCCAGGTCAAGATTAGTAGGATTTTGGGGGCATTTAGGTGTTTAGGGGCATTTAGGTGTTTAGGGGCATTTAGGTGTTTAGGGGCATTTAGGAGTTTAGGGGCATTTAGAAGTTTAGGGGCATTTAGGTGTTTAGGGGCATTTAGGAGTTTAAGGGTGTTTAGGGGCATTTAGGTGTTTAGGGGCATTTAGGTGTTTAGGGGCATTTAGGTGTTTAGGGGCATTTAGGGGTTTAGGGGCATTTAGGAGTTTAGGGCATTTAGGAGTTTAGGGGCATTTAGGTGTTTAGGGGCATTTAGGAGATTAAGGGCATTCGGGGGTTTAGAAGCATTAAGGAGTTTAGGGCAGCGCCGTTCTCTGATTCTCTAGCCTTCGTTTTACCGCAAAGGGTTGTTACTGTGATGACAACCCACGCATTATTATGGTCTTGGATGTAAGAATAGCCTTCATGATGAACATAGAAATTACAGCTCGGGATATTAATGCTTACAGAAATGAGTGTAGGGTGGATACAAGTGTGCCGACTGGCAGCGTGTGTTTAGTGTTTACTTTAGTTTGGCAGCAGCTGAAACTACAGTAAATTCACCCGAGTTTTGTACTAAAGGCTAATTTTGTGCCCTGAGAGGCAATCACCTGCACTGAGTTGCCTGCTTCGTGTTGTGGAGAAATTAAGTGCGAAGCATGTTCTTATTTTATGATTTACTGAGATGCACGTGTGACATCTGTGAGTCAGATCATATCCAGTGTAGCAATAGCGCTTGTATAGTCTCTTGTAGCATAGTATACAATATAAAAAGAAGAACCAACGTTATAGAGAACATTTATTATAGCAAACGTTTCGGAATAAAAATCATTCCATCATCAGGGCTGGAAGAAATAAAAAGTAATTACCAGTCATGAATAAGACGAATAAGGTCTGAATAGAAATATCAAGCAAAAACGCAAAAAAATAAAAATAAATCCTTATCTAACGATTAAAGTACCACACATAAGCGTATAGGCAAAATACACAGTACACACAAGCGTACACAACCATACACACATTACACACTCATACACCTACACATAAATATATATATATATATATATACACACACTAAGCACACCTCAGCATACCGCAAGTTAGGAAGTAGGGGCTACAAATTATTTTGGCGCGCTGAAATCGTTATTGAGTGAAGGTTTATTTGTGAATATATAAAGAGATTCTAGAATACGGAGGTCTTGTTCATTAAAGGCTTTGCATAGGATAGAAAAATTTGACATTTTGAAACGGTGATTGAAACTATTGCAATGGTTTCTAATTGCGGGCTGAGAGGGACAAGCAAATGGGCGGCCAGTAATATGAGAAAATCCTGAATGTTGGCTGTGACGGATAAATAGTTGGAGGTAGTGCTTCCAACGTACGATTGCTGGCAGCAATCACAAACACACACATATACACAGCAACTTTCCAGGCTCTCATCCTGTCGCTCTTTCCTGTTAAAAAAAGACGAAATCTTGAAAGTATTCTTATAATATAATTATAATTCTGTTCTGCCATTAGAAACCATTGCAATAGTTCCAATCACCCTTTCAAAATGTCAAATTTTTCTATCCTATGCAAAGCCTTTAATGAACAAGACCTCCGTATTCTAGAATCTCTTTATATATTCACAAATAAACCTTCACTCGATAACGATTTCAGCGCGACAAAATTATTTGTGGCCCCTACTTCCTAACTTGTGGTATGCTGAGGTGTGCTTAGTGTGTATGCATGTGTGTGTATATATTTATATACTGCATGTGTAGGTGTATGAGTGTGTTGTGTGTGTATGGTTGTGTACGCTTGTATGTACTGTGTATATTGCCTATACGCTTATGTGTGGTACTTTAATCGTTAGATAAGGGATATATTCTTATTTTTTGGCGTTTTGCTTGATAATTCTATTCAGACCTTATTCGTCTTATTCATGACTGGTAATTACTTTTTATTTTTTCCAGCACTGATGATGGAATAATTTTTATTCTGAAACGTTTGCTATAATAAATGTTCTCTATAACGTTGGTTCTTCTTTTTATTTTGAGAATAAGATTCCCTAAGAATCGCCCTATTAGTACTACTATAGTATACAATAGTTTCATATAGTATAGCAATAGTCTCTTATTTCCTGTGCAGAGTAACATGATACGACAACAGTTCATGTATCGTAGCTGCCATGTGAAGTAATTTAAAAATCTAGTCGTATTTTGAAGCTCGAACTTCATTTTAATGATCGAATACTTGCTTAGCCGCTTCATTTAGCCAACAGGTGCTTCAATTTACTTCCAATACCCAGTGCCTAATCTATATTTTCCTGTGTGAGATCTTGGTTATATTTTCCTATGTATTTCATTACTCTTATACGTATGTACGTTCAATATTGTGGTAACTCTTTAAAGTGTGACGTTGACTTGTTGTTAACTGATGTTTCACATGGGAATCGTGTTATTAATGACCAGCTTTTGGGCTTTAATATACAGCATTTTTGCCCATTTTTGTTGCAAATCATAAAGGCACTGACATTTGGTTAGCTTCGGTGGAGGATATGGCTCATCATAGATGTATCACTATTTTCACTCATCAGAATTACTATTATAGTTCTTTCACGGAACCTTAAAAGTATTTTTTGTACATATTATTTTCCACTGTAACCTCTCTATTGAAAGAGGCCGATCTTACGTGACAAAGGCTTTCAGCAAACTGTGTTTTTCTCTCTTCAATTTTGCGCGATTCTTTAAAGTTAATTGGTTTTTATTGCATACATGAAAACTCATTAAATGTTACTTATCAGGTGATGACTTACGCGGAGGCGGAGAAATACCGCTACAATCCCTTCGACGTGACCAAGATTTGGCCTCACAAAGAGTACCCTCTCATCCCTGTGGGCAAAGTCACTCTTAACCGCAACCCAAAGAATTACTTCGCTGAGGTGAGTTCCTAAGTAATCGGTAGTTGGATGGTCTCCCCAAATCACTTCGTTAGTTGATTTAGTGCCTGTGATAAATTTTTTAAGAGTATTTTAACTATTTAAAATATTTTTCAATCAACTTCGATACTCCTGAAAGATCGAGTTTTTAAAATTAATTCTTAATTTTGCTCTGCTTGAATATTATTTAAAAGAAGTTTTTGCGTCGATTTCCATTTTTTTAATTAGAAATTCTTTACGCTTTATTTTAGCTTTCTAAAAACTTTACTTTTTACAATCTAAAATTGCATTAAAGTCTCCTCTCATCGCTTACACACAATTACAATGCACCAACGGAATGAGAAATATTTTTTTTCATGTTCAAGAAACTAAAAATCCCTTTTTCACACTTGATTTCGAAGTAACCCATCACCCCAAATGTATAATTATCAAGTAACCTTTCACCGCAATAACACGTTGATTTCAATTCCTCAGGTCGAACAAATATTTTATTTCCTCAGGTCGACCACATACCGCAAGTTCACATTGATTTCATCTCCTCAGATGGAGCAAATACCGCTAGTCTACATTGATTTCGTGTCAGGTGGAGCAAATACTGCAAGTCTACTTTACTATCAATTTCTCAGGTCGAGCAAATATTTCATTTCCTCAGGTGGAGCAAATAGCGTTCTCGCCTGCCCACATGGTGCCCGGCATCGAGCCCTCGCCGGACAAGATGCTGCAGGGTCGCCTCTTCTCCTACACGGACACGCACCGCCACCGCCTCGGCGCCAACTACCAGCAGATCCCCGTCAACTGCCCCTACCGCACCACGATCGCCAACTACCAGCGCGATGGGCCCATGTGCATCAACGACAACCAGGTGCGTTGCTTGCTCCTTTGGTTAGGGGGTGTTGGAAATTTGTTTGGTGAGTTTGAGGGTGAGGATGGATGCACATGAAGTGAGCATGGGTGTACATATAATGAGCTTGTGATCTTGCTACAAAAAGAATTTCAACTTCTTTAAAATATTTCTCACATCTCCATGTAAAATTTAACGCTGGTATTAATTCATCTATTTGTAACCATACAGTCCCTAGTATGGTTACATATACTACATATACATATACTACATATAGTCTACATATACTAGAATCTCTGTACATTAAACAATTAACACCAGCTCTTAATTCAATGTTATCATCATTCCAATTAGAAGTAGCTTGATTTTCAAAATATAACTGTAGTATAATCTCTCCATTACCCCTTTTTTTTTCGCACTATTTTAAGTTGTTTTCTTTTTTGTCTTTTAGCCGTGTCTTAATTTCTGTATTTCAATTATCTTTTACAGGTGTTGATAATGGCTTGAGCTTGAAGCCGAAACGTTCACTAATTAAAATGATTTTTAAATAAGCTGTCTTTGCTATCATTTTTATTTTGAAACTTGCACGAGTGCTCCAACCTAACTTAATCATACAGTCCCTAGTAACTGTGTTTTCCCCCTCTCGATAGGCTGGGGCCCCCAACTACTACCCCAACAGCTTCTCCGGTCCTGCTGACTGCAAGTCGTACGCTGAGTGCAAAGCGAAGTACGTTGGGGACATCCAGCGCTTCAACTCTGCCGAAGAGGACAACTTCTCTCAAGTGACTGACTTCTACAGGAAGGTGAGTGCTGGGACCCGCCACATGGCTTCACGTATCCCAGTCGTAATCTGTCAGTAATATGTTCTTTGGTGCTCCTTACCACTTGTGCGTTTAAAGAATGTTTTGCACACGAATTTATGCAAGCTGTGTATTGACTGAACATTGGTTGTAATAGGGTATGCAGAAATGAATATATTGTAATAGAGTACTCGTAAATAAAAGTAAGCCTTGAAGTGTTAGTCTTTCTTGTGGAACTCTGGAAGTCTGAAAGGATCTAAAAATTTGCACGAATTTCTTGATCTCAGGAAGCGCGTCATGAGCAATTGCGCTCTTTCAAAATACGCCCACAAAGAGCAATAGCTTGTAACACTGTTTCAAAATTTGAAATACTCCTGTTGCAAAACATGCAAAATTTTGAAATTAAAGTTTCATTTCGAGTAAGACATAACGCTTTTGTTTTGTAAATATGAGATTTGACGTGATCCAATGGTATATCATTGCGTGTTATTAGTGACGCTCGAAACACTGGCACTTGAGTAAACTGTCCTAGTCATGTCCACTACAAGTTGACTCCTGGAGCCGACAAATCAGAAAATCATGATTCTAATTTTGTACAGATAAATCGATCATCAAGTACGGATGTCTATCAACACAATAGTCTAAAGAGCCACTCGTGAAAGTTTGTGTGACGTTCATTTTTACCTAAAGGTCTGCTTCCTTTTACGTCTCCAGACTTGAATTCTTCCAGAGCCTCAAAAGAGTTGAACTCTTATTACCCACTACAATGCCACTATCCCACTGATATATGGTCAACATATAATTTTGAGTACCATGATACGTTGTATGACCTGTGGACGTACTGATTCATTGAGCTGTAGAAATGCACGTATTGGTGCGCATTGCCACACATTATTCGTATCTTTGAAAGTGAGCTTTTTGAACACTCGACACGCTTCAGAGCTTGTCGCTCAGTCTGTCTCATATTGTGAGAGCAATCCAGTCACGTTTTGTGCCGCAGTCATGAATATTTAATTTACGGAAAATACAATTTACGGGAAACCACTATAATCTAACAACTTTTTAGAATTTCCAAGTCATGTTTTAATATGCATCATAGTAGGAATCGCATTCACATTTTATTGTTTAATGAATGGTTGCTGTAATGCAGGAGATTCAACTCAATTCATTTATTTAAACATAGAAGCAATCAGAGGTGTCAGTGAAGATTCGTTTTGAATATAATTTACAAAAATCGAACGGAAACATGTATGGAAGGTAATAAATACGATGTATGCAGTATTTTGTAACAGAAAGTTAATTTGCATTACTCCGTCACTGAACTTTCCCATCCCTATCATGAAGTTACAAAAATTGGATGAATTAAAGTGAATTAAGAACTACATCGTCCTGTTATAATAGACAAAACATTTCCTTCGAACAGATCATTCTATAATGCATAATATCTATTTATTAATTTCACTTTTGAGAACTTCAATAACAATGTATTCGTCAGCCAAGTGTTGTCTAAATAATAGTCGGACGTATTCCCTTCGCTCATATCATTACATGATGCAGGACCTCACGTCTATTAACCTCATTTTGAGAACTCCAATGAGAATGATTTCGTTTTTCAGGTGTTCTATGAATAATAGTCAAACGAATTCCCTTTGCACAGATTATTTAATGATGCACATCTCGTCTATTAACCTCACTTTGAGAATTTCAATGAGAATGAACTCGTGTTTCAGGTGCTGTCTGAAGCAGAGCGCGGCAGGCTAGCGGACAACATCGCAGGTAACCTCGTCGAAGCCCAGGACTTCATCCAAGAGCGCGCCATCGCCAACTTCGCCCAAGCGGACGCCGAGCTCGGGAAGGCTCTGCGAGACCGCGTCGCTAAAATCAAGGCCTCGAGAAGTGGAAGCAGGCTGTAAGTTCTCGAGCTGGTGACTCCATCACTGGACTTGCTGCGCTTGCCCCATCGCTGGACTTGCTGCGCTTGCCCCATCGCTGGACTTGCTGCGCTTGCCCCATCGCTGGACTTGCTGCAGACGAACGCCCGGCAATGATTGCGTAACAATCAGAGAATGTTATCGATTCGGGGCAGGTGTTGGCAAATTTTCAAGAGACGTTACGAGGAAGCAGTTTTTCGTAATAGCATTTGGTAGTTTATATTTTACTTACTTGACGCTCCTCTACAAATGCTATTGCATCCATATTAGACTTACGAGTTTTCTCTAACAATTTTGATGTTGTACTTTACGTTGGTTGTGAATGCAGTTATTGATCTATGTACTACTTAGGCTTCATTTGAAGTTAACTGAGGTTAGCATTATATTCTTGCTTTAACGTATTTTTGCTTTGTATTCTTTGAATTTCGTCATTTTTCAATTATTCATCGTTGTATATTACGAATAAGCTAAAGATAAATTGGGTTGTGAGTTATCTTCGAGTTTGAAGTTTATTCTCCTCCAGTTTCAATCCAAAATGGATGAAAAACTGTTACTGAAGTATGTAGCGCCCATGCCTCGAGCTGTGACGGCTTCACTGAGTTATAATTTCGAGCGTCATTGGTGCTCCTGTCCAATTTCTAGCGCCTGTTTTAGGGGCAAAAACTCCCATGCTCTGGAAAAATACATCTGTTTTACTTACGAGCTCACTACCTACCAACGAATGGAGTTTTAATTTCAAAACTTTAGTTAAGAAAGTTAGTAGGGCTTTGGCAAGGGATTGTTGAGTTAACTTGCAAATAACACGGGGACAAAATCATCGTTACATTTCCCATTATTATCACGCCATTGTCACTTAAGAACCCGTTGGGAAATTGGTGCATACTTTACTAAGTTGTGATTCTTTACACTTTTATGAATTACGTGGATAGGTAAATATTGACATCACGCTCTACCGGAACTCCCAGGCAAAATAGTTTACATTTCTCTTTGTATCGTTATTATTTTTATAATTAGAAATAGTCTTTCTATCAATATTCAAAGTATAGAGTGGAAGTACGGAGCGTATTTCGTGGACTGAGAGTTTTGCATGCTTATGGCTTTATTTAGGCGGGTTCGGGTGTTGCATTTTACATGTTTACTTGCGTTTGTTTTCTAAGTAGTTATTTCGTAATAATAATGTGTGGCGATACTTATTGTTATTTCACAATGATGAATAAAGACCTGAAAGTTCTTCTCAGAGTTCTTCCGTAACTAGTGCAATATCTAATTAGACAATATATCTTGACGTTCCGAGTGTCCTCTGATGTAACTTTCTGCATTTTATCTGCTGGAAAACGTAACTTTAGTTATACTTTTTTACTGAATGTCAAATTTTGAAATACATTGGTACTCTCTTCTTCTTTGTTTTATTTTTTTAATCATCGCAATTATTTTTGAGATGTGTACGCAGTGATTTAAATGTAAATTCATTGGAGATCCCTCAGTGCCCATGAGCCCTCGTTTGCTGAAGCTGAACCTCCACTATTTCTGTGAAAATCACAGTTTTGTGGTTTGCGTCTTGTTTTTTTCTAGTTACCTTATATTCCTAGAATTGATGAGGAATATTTTCAGTATTTTTAAGGGCAGTACGTAGAAGCAATTCGAATGAATGCTTTTCGAACATTTATGAAAAAAGATAAGGAGCTTAATTGAAAGTTGTCTGGAACAGGGTGCCACCTAGTGCTTTAGTATGGGAATTAAAATGCTTTCAACTCATGAACAGTAAAAATCTACACATTTATAATATGAGGGGGCAGGTTTTATTTTGCCGCACTCTGTAATTTACACAAAATACGAAACAATAATATAGTACACAAAATTGATCACACATATATTAGGTAGTACACATCGCACATAATGTATTATAAATTACATATATTTATATATATATATAATAATTCACGAATATTTTCTGCTCTTAGCAGGAAATCAAAGAATTTTCCAATCTCCTTTAGAAAAAATGCGCACCTGGGAATTTTGAAGGTTCGCTGTTAAGGTTTTCCGCAGTCGTTTGCGTCAAATACGTTAATTTTCACCAAAAGTTGGTATCGATGATGAAACCTAAATTTGAGAATTTTTGTCCGAAATTTCTTAGCGTCAACCATGAAAGTCAAAACTAATACTGTAGTTATTAACTTATTCACATATATTTTAATTAAATGACCTAAAAGTTTACGAAATTTTCATGATGCGTTTCTCTCCAGCTAACATATCGTACTTCATTCTTCAACAGTTTTCAAAAAGGTTTTCTACGAAAAATTGCCAAAACTGATTTAAGAGATAGAAATCAATAACGACGTGGATTACTTTCATACCTATTTGTCCCTCTTATGCATTGGTGTTCCTGGGATACTTTTAATTTTCATTTGAATATTCTTAAGTGAAAAAACTTCAAGAAAAACTTTTTTGTAACTCCTGAAGTTTTCTAAAATTCACTTTCATTATTATGTCTTTTCTCCAACAGATGAAAGTTTTCTTCTTTGCTTTCAGTTGACATAGTATCTATCCATTTTAGATAAATCTTTATTTTTACAGCTTGTGGGAAATTCCACACAACTTCGTTTTCAATTTACAAGGAACAAAATGTCAATGAAGTTTTATTCATTTATTATAGAGCCATTCAAGGTAGATATACCTTAAGGCTTTCGAAAGCGAACACATCCGTGTCCGTTGATAGTTGCAGGTTTTAAGTTTCAAAGTTTTAATAGTGTGCGACGGTTGCTCAAGAAGATTAGGAACGATGATTCGCAACGTCAAGGCACAGAATAAGAAACCGAACGGTGTCTCAGCAGGGCAGAGTAGGTATGCTCAAAAAAACGTTGTCGACAGAGCGCGAAGCCAGGGTATTAAGGCCAACATGCCGACCTGAAGTAAAGAAAAACCAAGGTAAGCTCAGACTATCGACAACCAGCGACAAAATTCCTACTATCGGACATTAACTTTCAAGGCATCAAATTAGACAGCTCACCTAAACGCACCCGCAAGGCCCAGACGAAGTTGCACGTTAGAGATGAGGATGACGAGACGCTGGACTGAAGAAAGAAAACTGCCAGTGGAGTTCCCCCAGTGTCAAAGGCACGGAACGTAAGGATCATACTGAAGGCAAACGAAACAAAATTAAATAACTGTTCAACCAAATTTACGACCAATGAGAACAAACGAAAACAAATAAATTCAAGTAAGTCAAAAATCAGTTAGGACAAACTAAACCTACAACCACTCACCCAAGTTTATTGCCACACTTGGTGGGTAATATACCACTTTCAGAAGAATGTTTAGGAAATTTAGAGGAAAACAGTCGAAGGTAGGTGTTCAGGTAAGGACAGATAGGATAGATTAAGGTTTTTATTCTGATGAAAGTCATAGGCCCAGAAGAAGTAAATTATAAATCAGCTCTAGGATGAGCAATATCGCATCCAAGTATTAGAAGCTGAATTAATAGTAATTTTAAGTTCACCGAGATATGAGCTTCGCTCAATCTCCAATAAAGTACGGCAACTGCCGGTTTAAATTCAATTTCAATGTTTAATGTTTAATGTTTTATCGTTTAAAACCCTGAACACCTTCAAGAGATTCAATAAACCCAAAAATAAACAATAATGGAATAATAGACACAGGCACGCAAACGTAAATATAGTTGAAACATAGAAGCAGCAAGAAATTTAGAATAATTAGGTATTGTGTTGATAAATTAGAGGGATGACACCGGCAGGACACAACTCCAGTGCAGAAACAGACCAGCTCTCACCTTAAATCCTAACTGAAAACTAAAGAACTCCACCGACATTACTTCCCATTGACTGCAATACGACCGAAAACAACGGAAAGAAGCAAAGCGGCTCGCCCAACTTCACGCCACGTTCTCAACTGACAAGTGCACCTCGCGAGCATGTGGGAGATTTTTCCTACAAGCTGTCCGATGATTGCTTTGAGAGCTCACTTCTACATTTCTTCTAGGTACAAAATTCTACATCAAGCAGCACTGCGAGTTCAGGTTAAGCGGTTGCTGCAGAGGTCAGTCTCAGCAGGTCTTTATGAACACTAACAACGAAGCGCAGTTGACAGAAGTTTGTGAAATAAATGTTAGCTTGCTAACACTTGAACAGATCAAAGTTATCTCAAATGGCCACGTCTGCCTAGGCCAGGCCGCTGTTCTCTAAGTAGTTACAAGGAACTAGTACAGGGTGCCGAAAAAAGAACGCATGGATTTAAAACTAGTGTAATTAGTTTAATATAATAATACTAGTTATAATTAGATAATTATACTAGTTATAATTGTAACTAGCATAATTGGCCATTTCACTCATACCAGCAAAACCCAGCAAGTCAAAGCCACACGTTCATTTTGCGGCACTCTATATTGACCTCTCCGTTATGTGGTTGACCTCGCTCTGTCTATGTACGAGTATAAATAGCGTCTATTCTCTCTGAGGTGAGAGGGTACGTACGTCAAATGGACATGTGAAAAGATTAAGTGTTAAAGTTCGTGACAAAATCTCAGGTCGGAGTGGACTTCACAGAGAAGCATATTTCATAATTATAAAAAAAATTCAAACCACTATGACTATGCTGAACAAATTTTCAGGTACACTCTCAATCATGTAAAATGCATTAGCAATTACTGATTTCATTCGTGGAATTAAATTATCTTGCTTGATTTTTTAATGCTGGAGTTTTTCACAATTTTTCCTTATAGGATTTTGTCTTCAGAATAAATTCGTGAAGGAGATGGATGCGATTTATTCCTTCTTCAAATGAAAGTTAATTGTAGAAGTTGTAGTTAAATGACAGACTTGGTCTCTTCGGTACGGGCGTGTGATGCAGTAACACCCTACCACTTCAAACAATGTTATGGTTTGTTATCGCAATTGAAAGCTCTATGCAATTTTGTGGGGTTGAATGAGCAGTAAAATTGCTGGGAGCCAATTTTGATGAATTGTGTTGCATATTTTCACGATTCAGCTGTCGATTACATTTGGACGCACGAAAAACTGCTGAATCTCTGAGCTGTAGCAGATGCCTGCCAAAAAAAAGTCACAATTAATTATATCCCTTAGCTAAACGATGCAAAATTTGGCATGTAGTTTCACAATTAATGAAGATTGCAATTTTATGCCCTTTGAATTAACTATACATTATATCCTTTTTACTAATTTAATAAAGGGAAATATAACATTAATATCGTTAAAAAATGTAATCCTTTAAATAATAAGGCAAGCCATGGTCAGAAGTCCTCTGTCATGGTGCGACAGACAAATGATGTTCTAAAGAGAGCCGTTCAAACGTAACATAAGCCTAATTTATTACGTTCACGGCATTTAAAATTGGACAAATATATTTTCTTGTTATTTAAATTATTTCCTTCTGTCATTACGTTTGCCGTTTCGAATCGTAAAGTTAAAGCTTAACTTGATAGTGAAATGCTTCATTACTTACTGCTTCGTATGAAATTGGAAAATGAAACATGGCCTTTGTAACAACAACCACAATGTTTTGTTCGATTTATCTTACATATAATTAACGGGAAGACACACACCGGAAAATTTAGTAAGGAATTAAAATTCGAGCCGCGAGGAAGAAAATTTTTACCACCCCTTTGAAATCGAGAAATGATGCAGTTTCTATTTTCAAAAAGAAAAACAATTTCAAGTTCTTCTCCGTAGCTCCTGAACTTCTGCAGCTATGTGCGCAAATAGAAGAAAGCCACGTCTACGAAAGTAAATAACTTTCCTTTTATTGGTGTGTACGTACGTATATCACTCACAAATTGTTCATCCTATTTTCTGATTCATACAGAGCTTCCCTGTCACCACGAGCATGAATGTGCATAAATTGATGTCGGCATTTGAGACCTTCGGATCCACAAATCAAAGCGACACTCGCTCCTTATTCACATTTTCTGCTTTTTTCACGCGAACTATTGCTTCAATAATGTTCTGTGGAGCGTAACTCCCCACAAATGGAATAAGTTCAACGATAACGTTTTTCCCGCACGCACTCTTGACGTCGGCGGAGTAAACTTTCATTTTAAATTGAGCGGCGTAGCCAGAAAATTGAACCTCGCTATCGAAGAAATGTTGTTTATTCATGAAAATCCATTATAGGTTCGATGACGTTCACCTGAGAGACCAACCAAGAAGCCATCATCATATTTTGCATAAATATTTAGGCTATTTGGAAAGGGAAGCGATGTTTTGTCGTGGTGAATGAGTGACTGCGGACGGAAAATTTGCTCGGGCATTACGCGCGTTGGGCTTACAGAGAACTTTACTCATCCCTGGAGACTTACACCTTTATTTGGCATCTGAAATTCAGCTTAAAGCAACAATATAAGCTTATTTCTTACCTCTGGGGTGTAAGAGCAAACAGCAGCAGCAGTCACAGACCAAGAGCTCTCAGGATCAGTCACACACCTGCTCTTCAGCCATTGCTGTCCACCTGAATTCTGTTGCAAAAAAAAATCACCTTAAATATCTTGCCACACTCAACAGGTATGTTTTAATTAACTCGCTCTTTTTGCCTCACTTCAGAAAAGAGTCAACTGCTTCTTTAAATTGTGTCTATCCTTACTCCAACCTTTGTTCACATGTGTTAATTACTCTTATGAAAATCTTACAATTAGGTAAAATGGAATACAATTGAGCTCCAATCCTAGCTCGACCGCATAGCTAAAGACAGGCATATTGAAGCCTTTCCTCTACAATGCAGCATGCCAGGTGTATTCTCAATGTACAAATCTTGGCGGAATTGTTTTCTAATATTTTATGTGGCAAACCTTCAAAATAAATTGAGTAGTGAAAAGTTAGCATGTTGAGGTCGAAGCTTCTCTGCAACGATGAAATAATTAGATCAGTTGAAAAAGGTTTATAACTATTAAGCCATATACAGTCAGTCGTTCCTGAACAGACATGAGAAAAGATCTAAACAAAACTAAAAACCTGATTGCTTTTTTCTGAAGCTCACAAGCTATGAGTGTTAAATTACGCAATGCTGCTCTCAAAATTTGCCCCATGAAAATAATTCTATCTTAGAATGTTGAGGGCAAGCTTTCCTCTTAGCTGATCATATTGTAGAAAATTTTACAAATTATAATTCTTAAATTTATTCCAAACAAGTACTGCGAGATGGCGATTGTGTTATTTGAAACGCCTAGTTGCCTGCCTAGTTATCATTTCTCCTGGAGATTTACACGCTGGACTCACGGATGAAGATCTAAATCAAAAGTCACGACCAATGTCACTCGTATTTATCTCATTTGATTTGTTCACGTAGAGGCGGAAGTTGTTCCAGTCGAGAAATATCCCTGTACTGAGATCCACTTGAGAAATATCGCTCCACTCGAGAAATATCGCTCCACTCAAAAAATATTGCTCCACTCGAGAAATATTGCTCCACTCGAGAAATATTGCTCCACTCGAGAAATATTGCTCCACTCGAGAAACATTGCTATACTCGAGAAATATCACTCCACTCGAGAAATATTGCTCTACTCGAGAAATGTTGCTCCACTCGAGAAATATTGCTTCACTTGAGAAATATCGCGCCACTCGAGAAATATTGCTCCCCCCGAGAAATATTTCCGTACCAAGAGTGACAGAAACGCTAGCCCTCGATCAGGACGAGTATATGTCGTCGATTTGAATTACATTCGAGCAGAATCACTGGTGCTAGACAAGATCACGGAATTCTTTATGATCTTCGTGATCAAAGCCCTGCCTCGCAAGAGACAGAATTGATGATTTTCGCATTTTGGCGATGTACGTCATTGGCCATCGCTGCACCTCGCTTTTTGTTCCTTCGAAAGATCCCCATTTAGGCTTTGATCATTCATCGCCGCCAGCCAATCTGTGTAACACGGAAATCTTTTGTCCTGTTTTGAATTACAAAAATTAGCGGAAGAAAACACCATCTATAAGAGTCAGCCTTCATGAGCTATAGGGAACCATGTTCTCCAAAGTGTGCTGCCCTACTTCCGACACCTAGACATAGAATTTTGCGTTGACGCAAAGAACTTAAGTTCAACCAAAACAATGAGTGCTAGGCTCGCCATCTGATCAAGTTAAAATATTTAAGGAGCTTGAGATCAACCTAACAGATGCTACAGGCAAAACTGCCGCGGTGACATGATCTGCTCGGCAGCAGATCGTGCCAGCATATTGTTAGACTTAAAAGGAAAGGAAAGCTCTTAAAGTGAGGAACCGATTTTTATTAAACTTCGGCCACCTCCTGATGTGCCGGTATATGGTTAAAATCCCACCAACATCCGCGGGACCCACAATTGGCAGTCCAACACAACTGGAAGAGAATGTACAAGCTATAAGGCTTATCGTAACCAAGTATTTATAGGTTATACGAGCAGAAATTTTATACGATATTCGATATTTGAACTGATATTTCAATTCCCTTCGCAACACACCTACGAAGCGGGCTGGCTTGGCCTCGAGCCACTACGACGGTGAGTTTTATAAAAGAGCACAGCACCGGCGACAGGATAAATCGTACAGGTGCGGCGGACAACCATGGGCGGAAAACAACAGGGCTGGGTTAAAACGCGCCGTCTCGGGCAGACTTCAAACTTATTATAGAAGAAGAAAACTCACGTCCATTTAACCGAATATTAAAACAGTTATCGTTTACTGGGCAAAATTTCACATGGTTCAAGATATCACACTTAAGTTCAATTAAGGGTTACAATGTTGCACCAACCTTGAAACTTTAATGGGCACATTGCAAGAGGCACATATTAAAGGTCATTAGTGGAAAAATACAAAGTTTAAGTAAGAGAAGACCTAGTACTTTTAAGTTATTAAGGTAATTTTAAGGTAATAAGAAGATAACTTCTTATTAAGAGGTAAGTAGAAATTTTAAGTTCGGCGCTCTAGGTCAATTAAAAGGTTAATATTTAAGCTTCTTAGGTTTTAAGGTTTTAAGGTTTTACGGTTTTATGGTTTTAAGGACTCCTAAATAGGAGAGTAAGTATATTTCCAAAGTAGGGCTTAAAGCGAACTAGGCCTCTCGGTAGGAGTTTTAAGGAGCTCAAACATGCAACGAGAACGAAAATTAAAGTAAAGGAAAATCAAACAGATTGATCACTCAAAATAAAAAGGTATTACGAAGAATCGGCCATGATGGTTAAACGGTCTGCCCAGAAGCACTCCTTCTTCCACTCCGCACCCCAAACATGTTAATTTCCAAAGCTACTTCTATCTTTTTCTTTACGGGGAAATTTAAGAAATACGTAATTTCTAACAATATTTGCCCTGTCGTTGGCGGTGTTTAGGGGCCACGGTCATCAGTTAACCTAATTTTTTAAGTCAGTCATATCTGAGGTAAACTAATATTTGCGTAGTTTCATGTTACTATTCATCAGAGCATTCGTATGTACGACAACTTTTGCTCTGGAGAGAATAATTTTTACCCTGACTTGCAGTGAGGTCGTAGTTCAGTAATTTCAAACGGCACCATAAATTTACCGAGCGTTGCTTCGCAAAGTTCACTTGGAAGATTCAGGATTATATGGCCTTAGACCTCAACCTATTTAATTTAAGGCAAACGAATTCTCAGTCAACATTTGAACAGAGCATTCTTTCTTCCGTGTTAAGTAACCATTCTTCACAAGTTTGGTTCGAAATTAAATTTGCGCTTGCTCTGGTTTTCTAATTCTTACCCAAAGACCAAATTTTATTTACTGCAAAGTTGTGGTAATTGTTCCCTTGCTGAAGAAAGTGATTGAATTAACGAAAGAATGGATATATTTCATTTAACTTTTTTAATCAGTAAATCAGGGCAATAATGAGAATGAATTAATCCCAATCATCGTGAATAAAATCAAGAAATAAGGGATGATTTTAAAAGGGAAGAATGAAATAAATGCTTACTCCTACTATTAAACAGCTTAAAACATGGCAACAAAATTGATGAAAGTTATGCATATAAATTTAACCCAGATGATAAGTTAGTTTAAGCCTCATTAAACTCCTTAACAAAAGTGTTTCAAAGAGAGGCCGGATGAAGTCACCATTTAGTATAAAGTTAAGGGAATGTGGAATCTATGCACAAAGATGGAACAGTAAATTAAGAACTGAATTAATGAAACAAACAAAAGTTGAAGAAGAAAGAAGTAATCTAAAATTAAATCCGCATTGATGCGTCGGATTCTTAAAATGAAAGTAAGGTAAAAATCTCTGTACGTATGGTCATTTTATTGATACAAATAGTCAAGTCTAAATGAATAAAATTGAACGTTTCGAACTAAACAGTTCATCTTCAGCATAAGATAAAGAATTCTGTGACAAAACAAAACGAATATTAGTAAATTAAAACTACACTATACAAAAGAAGACTACAACATAGACAGGAAATAGTCGTAGATCTAAAACTAAAAATAAAAACTAAAGCAATCAAAAAAACCTAAACTAATTATCACATATTTGCTATGAAAAGAGGAGAAGTACTTCGAGTATCATTTAGAATGGGTTTGAGCTTAGAGATGTATAGCGACTCAAGGATGCGTAAATCAATCGTGTGAGGGGCACCTGCTAGGATTTTAAAAATGATTCACGGAAACAGTGACGTTACAGTTTTCAGCATGGGATTGAACAGAAGACAGTGGAGGGGAACCAAGAGGGAAACCGGTTCTACAGCTGCGCCCAGTGTGCTCGGCTACTCTGGACATAAGAGTACGACAGGTGGAACCTATGTACTGTGATTCACAACGTGAACAACTGAACTGGTAAACCACAGACGAGCACATAGCAGGGGGCAGCTTATTCTTAAAGCGGAAAAGTGAACCGATTGTAAAATTGTTGACAAGAATAGAATGAATTTTAAGATGTGAAAAAAACGTGCTGATTAGGAGTTGAACCTCCTCATTTAACTTAATCGACTGGTGTCTGAAGTAAGGAAGCTTGAGGGAAAGCTTGAGGGAAAACATCTGTTGATTACATGATTGGAGTGCCGACGTTTGATCATAAATTTTAGACAAAATTTACCAATTTTCTTATCGATATGAAACAAAGGGAAACCATTCTTAAGAAAAATTTATCGTAAAAAATCGAATTCTTGTTGTAGAACCCGAGCACGCTGGGCGCAGCTGTAGAACCGGTCGTCCTCTTGGTTCCCCTCTTTTTCTTTTTCTTTGTTTGAGGTTTATTGGAGCTTCGAAGAGGTCTCCATGCAGCTCCACGGCTGAGCG
>JACJUY010001644.1:97637-114271 GCA_014220935.1 Platorchestia sp. MABIK | reverse complement strand
TTGTATTTTTTCAGATAGTTGAAAATGACCAAAAAATTGGTCGAAACGTTCTTTTTATTATTGAAATATTTTTTTAAGAAATATGATTTGTATCAAAGCGATTTTCTTCGCTCTTTTATTCATCGTTAAATTTCTTGCATTCTCATAAATAGTTCCCTATCATTTATTGTTATATTCATCTACATGAAACCAAAATGACGTTATGACAAACTGCACGGAAGCTAGTGACCATCGCCTCGTCGCACGAAAAATGCAACATGCAGCATTTTGGTGCGACAGACAAATGAGGAGGAATGAAGGCAGGAGTCACATCGCCTCAATGGGCGGTGAGCTAGCCAACACAGTGCTATTCCTACGGTGCTACAAATGAACCGTGCGATTTCGCAAGGCGTCGCACCAATCGCATCTCATCGCCTCAGTGTGCGGGCTGCCTAAAGGAGGTAAAGTCACTTCTACGGGGACAGCCACGCACATTCGCTAATTCGACTAGCCAATAGAGAAGCTTCATTTCAAATAAGCCGGATGACGTCACCTACACACCATGACGTCAACGGCTTCGGCAGCGTACTACTACGCAGCGTACTCTGCCCTGCCAGACGTACGATCAATAGGACCGACTGCCTGTCCGAAAAAGAAGTCATAAATTTTTAGTGCAAATTATCTTATCTTTTCATTACATCATACAACAATCAAGACATATCTGTATTATGCATGTGGATTTTGATTACTTGTATGCGAATATTAAGTACATGTATGTTCTCACATGTGACGCTCCTATGTGTGTATATGTGTATGGATATATACATATATGCACGTGTGTGTGTGCATATATGCATGTAGAACTTATTCCCTCCCTAAAAATGCTCTAGTTAATATTGTGTGACAATATACGCTCCCTTACACTCTTTGAGTATACTTTTGGCCCCACTCTTTTAGGTTGTTTTGACTTTCCCGCTTTGTCCCAGGAGTGTTGCAAATGTTATGACTGGTATTGTACAACGATCCTTCTCATTTGAATCCAGTGAATTCTTTTGTGCCAATGCTAGTAGCATATGAAATTTAATTTTTGTGTTATTGTAAAATATTTTATTTTATCCGAGCCAGTTGTGTCTTTCTCGTTTTGTCCCAGGAGTGTTGCAAGTGTTTTGGCTGGTATTGTACAACGATCCTTCTCATTTGAATCGAGTGAACTTTTTGGTGCCAGTGCTTGTAGCATATGAAATTTGATTTTTGTGTTATTGTAAAATATTTCATTTCATCTTAGCCAGTTTTGACTTTCTCGTTTTGTCCCAGGAGTGTTGCAAACGTTATGGCTGGTGTTGTACAACGATCCTTCTCATCTATTTGAATCCGGTGAACTTTGTTGTGATTATGTTCTTTCCGAAGCTCTCCGCTTGACACAGTAAATGATGCGTCCATATGAAAAACTGTCTCAAATCCCGACTACCTACCTCATAGTTCTAGACGCAAAATAAATCCAATTTGCTCATTTTCCTTCTTACATTAATCCCTCACACTCGTATCACTAGTTCCTATGTTCTAATTGCTCATAATTCAATACGAGTACGCACTAACGAGAGGGTTTTCAGCAATGCGTCACATGGATTATGCTTTCCTAGGTCACCTGTATTTTAAATGCATTACCAGAATCCGACTACCGCGACAAAGAGGAACTCATTTTTTCGTGCTTTTCTCCGAATCATGTTTCCGACAATTTTCATGCGTATTACGATAACCATGTATGAATAGCAATTAAGGATCTAAATCATTTGTCTCAACACTTGATTAACATGGGTATTACGATAACCATGTGGAGGGCAAATATGCAGAGTGGCCTAACCCACAAAATCCAGAAATAGTTTTTATATTAGGTTAGATTATATTGAATATCACGTTCATCTGAATTTTCGGGCAGTGATAAGCAAAGTGGGATAAGCGATAGCGTTTCGCATATTTACTGAGCAAGGAATTGCTCAGTCGTTTAGGCCACTCAGGCGCAAACAAAAGAGTGGGGCTTCTTGTCTGGCTGTGGCATAATTGCAGCAGCAGGCGAGTGTTCCCATGACAACGGTGAGATATTGCATCACAGTGCTGAGTCAGTGAGATTCAGTGTCAGTGAGATTCTGAGAGTGAGTCTAATGCAGTTACTGAGTGGAATGAGTTCCTCATTGTGTTTGGTCGCGCATTGATTTAAAAACTAATGTTTTGTTACCTGTTATTGTTCTTCAATTAATAAGCGTTGAGAAATAATGAGTTTCAAGAAAGTGAATATTGAGTATTCTTCCAATAGTGAGGACAGTGATGTTCTGAGACAGAAACAAAAAGTTAAATAGGAATGGATAGTTTCATCAAAATTAAAAACGGTTGAGAAATATTCATCGTGGCTACAAGCCAGCAAACTCAACTCCAGCAAAGAGTTTTGCAAATTGTGCAATAATTATTGTGCGATAGCCGGCAGCTTAAGTCAAATAAAAAGACACGAGAGAACTGATAAGCATATAAGCAATGCAAAGGTTAATGGTAAATTGATTATAGTCACTGATTTTACGAGAAGTAAACCGTCAGATCACCAAAACAAAGTAGCATCCGCAGAACTAAAATTGTGTGTCATTGTTGCCGAACATGACCTACCCATTGCTCCTTTAAATAATTTGCCTGCACTCATTTCGAAGGTACGTTCTGACGCAAAATTAGCCAAAAACAGACAGAGCGCACAAACGAAAGGAACTAGCATTTTCCATATATCATAGATCTTGACTCCTGATGCTTTAAACAACCTGGTATATAAACTAAATGCGGCGAAGTTCTCCTTTCTTATTAACGAAACCACAGATGTTTCTATTTTCAAGCAACTTGCAGATCTTCTGGTAAACACTATTTTCCTATCTGCGGAAATTGCATTTTGACAGTTTTTTTTTGCAGGTTCCAGTGAAGCGTCACAACCATACCCCACTGAATTTTCAGAATAGAAAACATTTCATTATCCTATAAATGGCCACAGAGCGTGCAAGGCAGGGTTTTGTTCTACATTGGGAATCTCACCATAGCGTGTTACTTATGTAATCAATAAGAAAGTGAAAGCAGGAATTGCTTTGCTAGATAAAAGAGGCAAGCATGTGCCTGCTAAAAAAAATTTACCTGAGATGAAGAAAAAGTGTCAACAATTCTTGATAGTTTCCCAAAGTACAAATCCCACTCCAGTGATAGTCCTAAATTATATTTCAGTCCTGATCTTACCTACCCAAAAATGCATTCGTTGTACACGGAGAGAAATTCTGATCATCCCGTCAACTTATTCGTTTTCATGACAGAACTCTAAAAATGCAACGTAGGAATACAGTTGCCAAAGAAAGACACGTGTGCAAGATGAGATGAGTTCAAGATGAAAAATAAAGCAAATCTAGGTGTTGAAGAGAGAAGAGGAAGCTATAAAAAAGTTCATAAGGAGCAGATTACACGCGTTGAACTTTCACGCAAGGGACTAAAGGAAACAGAAGAGGAATGTCGCCAGCCTAGTTCCCGCCTACTGTGCATTGCGTTTGACCAGGAGGAAACTCAGCCGATTCCTTACCTCAACATTTCTGTTGCTTTTTATACAAGGCAAATGTGGTTGTACAACCTCGGAGTAAATACATGACATGATAAGGGCCACATTTTTGTTCAGCGAGAGATCGAAAGGAAGCGAGGAAGTTGTGAGATCGTTCCATCTGGTTTAACTTTCCTACAGAAAAATCATCTTCATAATTACGACAAGATTCAAACATTTTAAGACTGTTGTGGCCTACAAAACCGCAATAAAAACATTGTCGCTTCCTTCATGTTTATCTGTATGAGTACTCAGATGAAGGACAAGTTTATCGATGTCCCAAGCCGCAGTCATACTTCACGTTTGGACGGTCGACATAAAAGGAAACAAATTTAACTGGTTGAAATTGAAATGGCAGAAAGTTTCACAGAAAAAACGAGTGTTCGATGCAGTACAAGTATTCAAGCGATCACCACAAGGAACTTCGTACTATTGATTTCAGCAAACGCAACAAGCTATTTGAACTTAAAACCGTTCTCCTGGAGCCTCTGTATAAAGAATTAATGAAGCTTTCAAACGAAAAATTCAAAAACTTGCAAGACTTAACTGCCTATATACCATCTCATCTTGTGGGCTTTTTCACCAATCTGCCCCATGAAATCAGAAAAAAGAAATCCAATTCTGAGTGTGTTCCGGATGAAGAAACTAAGGTGTAGCTGAAACACAAAGTTGCTCAAGTCAATGTTAGAATATAATTAAATCTACTTTCATGTCCATTACACATTTCATTATGCACGCAGGAAATAGTTTTTATATTAGGTTAGATTATATTGAATATCACGTCCATCTGAAGATCGCGTCCATCTGAGAAGAGTAATCGCTGAATTAGTGTTGAAACGCTTGCATCGGGACTTATAGACCCATGATAAACATATTCAACCTAGCCTAATTCAAAATTAGGCATACTATTTATTGTGTTCGTCGCAAATGTGCTCTTCTCTTTTGTATCTATTGTTTTCTTTCGACTATCTACGCAGATTTTTTCTCCAATTACGCACAGTTAATGCTTATACCAGGATGATAACTTATGAGTGTTAAATTATATGTGTTTGACGGAGATTATGATTAAATACTAATCCATGATTTACTCTTTGTTATCTTTTATCATCCTTCCCTGAGAAATGATTGAATTTGTGTTACAGATAGGGGAGTAAAAAATATTTAGACTGTGAGACCACTAAACGTATCAAAATCCACTGAAAACATTTTATAATCATTTTTATTGTTTTCTGTGTAGCTAATGATGGATTGCAGTATTGGGATATCTCAAACTAAAACTAAGAAATAAAAGCTTTATCACTCTAATCCTCACGTAACTTGTCACTAGGAGGAAAAGATAAGATTGTGTTCCCTACTCTATAGATGAAAATATTGTAGATCTCTAACCAATCCAATTATTTGTCTTCTCTTTACTTACGCATACGCCTCACTGTCGTTTGAAATTATTTAACACATGAATTAAAATTCGTTTTCACATATTTTTAAACACCTGCATGCACTATCCGCCATAAGAGTTGATTAGTTAGTGCAATAGAGGGTGTTCCAGAACAAGAGGTACAAAATTGCACATCAAGTAGAAAATGGCAAAGTAAACACTTTTTTTTCATAGAATTTGCCAGCAAAAATTTTGGTTTTTGAAATATTAGCTGTTTATTATTTTCAAGAATGAAATTTTTATGACACAATTACTCGCAATATTTATATTGAATTTGCGTTTCAAACACTTCTATTTTATGAGAGTAAAGAATAATAAAATTCAGTTCTAGGGACATATTGTAAAATAGTTTTAGCGAGGACACTAGAAGAGCCTTGTTGCTGCTACACCCATTAGATCTGAGGAAGATCTCGTGGCGAGAATTGCAGTATCTGATGGTGAGATTTCTGAAATGCCAGGCGTGTTTCCTTACCTAATATCCGGTAGTCGCTACGACTATGATGTGAGAAGTGCATTTATGGAACTCATTTCGAATAATTTTGTAAAGTAAATTCAATATAATATCGCTAGTATTTGTGTCGTTGAATTTAATTATTCCGTTAAAATAATAAACAGCTATTATCTCAAAAACCTGATTTTTTGGGAAAACTTCATAGAAGAAAAAGTGTTCATTTAGCCATCTTTTAATACGTGTGTAATTTTGTACTTCTTTTTCGGAAACACTCTGTCCATTCAATTTGCGTTGAATCAAAGACCATCATTAAAAACTCAAAAAATATAATAGAGAAAACATTAATCTGCTGTTTAAGCCATTCTGCCTCAAAACGCATGGCGCGGTACAGCAGGACAATATGTACGCGCTGTTGGTTAGGCCACTCTGCCTGAAAGACATGTACGCCGCTAGGTGGTGAAATGATCGCTTAGCCCACTCTGCCAGTTTTGACCCCTGATTTGTGGGTTAGGCCACTCTGCATATTTGCCCTCCATGTATGAATAGCAATTAAGGGTCTCTGTGTTAAGGTATTTAAAGGCGACTTTTGCTCGTATTTCAATTTAAATGCGCACAAACGAATACATTTTTCAACTAAGCGTTACGAGGATTGTGTTCTCTTAGTAACTTATATTCAAATGCACTGTCAAAATCAGATTAGGCAGAGCTAAGGAACTCATTTTGATGTGCTTTTCTGTCAATCATTTTTTGATTCAACATTCTACACGGGTATCCCAATACCAATGGGTTATTATCAATTAAGGATGCTTCTAGGTTACGGTGTTTTAAAAACCAATGTATCGACAGTTCATGTTTGTACTTTATTGGAAATAATTGTTTTTCTTTTCTTTCTTTTCTTTTTCTTTCTGTGTGCTTCTGCAGGTACGGACTTGGATTTTCGAAAAATTGAATTCGGTCTGGCTACGTGCAAATCTACCAGAACTAAAAGGTTATCGATCTTCAATTTAATCATACATGTAGCCTCATAAATTAAAAGCTCTATCCAAAAAGTAGGAAAATTTACTTTATTCACTCAAACAAGACGTTTTATTACCTTCTTCATGCGGATGAGGCTGACGATCGCGCACCGGATCGTAGGGATAATATAAAATTCCGTACTCAGATATTTATTTGAAATAAAACATGCTATAAATTTCGCTTGATTAGATTAGATTATAAGTTAGTTTAAGCCTCCCTAACCGCTACAAAAAAGAGCGTTACGATGAAAGTGAGGATGAAGGCACCATTTAGTATGGAGCTGAGGGAATGAAGAATCTATGCACAAGGTGCATAGAAACAGTAAGCTATGAAATAAGATCATGAAACAAGAAAAAGTTGAAGAAGAAAGTAGTCCGTGCTGAAAAACAGGACAGCAGTGAACCGGAAAAAGATGGTCCGTAACAAAATAAAAACCTATTCTATTTCAATAAAAGGAAGCCTACCTAACCTTTAGTTCGGGCTATCACATAATCCCCCTGGGAGCGTTCATTCCCACAGATACAATCGTTCTATCACCCTTGAGGGGAAGATACCTTGTACATAGAAACATTAAATTGAGGAGCAATATTATGACGAAATTCACGCTCAAGAAGAAAATCATAGGTGATGAGAAACGGAACAGTAGTGAATAAAAAGAAAAGAGAGTTCTTAACAAAAGAAAACAAAGCTTTGAAATTTCATCAAAAAAATGTCCTACCAAACTCTCACCTTGGGACTTGACGTAACTAGTTGTTTAAGAATGGGGAGCAAAATACAAGCAACAATTAGTCCCTGGAAAAATATTTTTCCTCACTTAAAAATACATTAAATACATATCACGTAACTTTTTGGCGATAATGAATGAAATAAACTATTTTCCTATCAAAACAACATATGGTACACCAACGCTCTAGGCGCGTTTCAACATTTTCCGCTTATAAATTCCAAAATCTACACTAAAGAAACAACATGAAACTCATAATTAAAATCTAGCAAAAAACTTGAGTAATCACAGACGACAAATGACTAATAAAAAATAAGCTGCACCACTCCTAATGCAGTAGCGCTATATTCAAACATCACGACACTCTGCGTGCCAGTAAGTAAAGTATTAAGTAAGTGCCAGTAAGTATTATTAAATAAAATTAAGTGAACACTTAAAATCCAAAAATAAAGAAATTTAGCATGATGGATCACAAAGATATACTTTAGAATGACTAGTAAGTCAAAATTACAATTTGAGTACCAATTCTTCTAACTCTCTGCAATTCTGCATGAAAGAAATATATCGTAATTTACCATACACACCATCCATTAATGTGTTATAAAATAGACAACATCCTACAAAATATTGGTTCACAGCATCAAATTCTACGTAAGCTAATGCACAAGGTTTATCACCAACTCGATTCAAGAGAACGCTTCACAGTCTTGAATTTGTTTCACATTAACGAAAAAGGCTATCACAAGTTGAACACTAATGGTTGTTCATTAGCAGAAGTGAATCACTGTGAAGTGAATCACTGTGAAGTAAATCACTGTGAAGTGAATCACTGTGAAGTGAATCAAAGCAGAGTGAAATGAATCATTTATGCATCATTTTATTGAGTTTCTGTTTGGAACAGGTAGTCCGAAGAGATCTGTTGTACGCCCTAATTGACTGCAGTGTTCTACATCTGACAAAAACTTTATTTGGTACATTGTTATTTGAGAACAGCAAGTGCGAGGTTAAAGGCAGTTATTATGGATTACTTAACACACAGATTTGCAGAAGCCAGGTAGGTGACTAATTTTACTGAAAAGAGAAAGGAAAACTCTCTCATAACAAATGATAGTGTGTACAAAAGACTTACTGAAATATTTCAGTCCCTTGCGCGGATCATCAGACTGAATATACTCTTTAAATGAAACAAACACATGAAAACTGAAATTTTTTACGCTTTGAATGGAAGAACATGTACTGCAGTCAGCCAAAGATGTTTTTTTCAGTTGCTGGTGGTATACGTCTGTTTTCATGGCAAGGTAACCAGAGATATAAGTAGTGGCATCTTCCACTTCCACAGAAGCAAAAATTTCTCCGATCTCGGTGGCTCCGTTGAACACCACGGCAGCCTTTTGTTCCTCTTCAGACACCTCAATGATAGGTGGAAATACTTCACTTTCTTCCAGTCCCTGAGAGGCAAGGGAAAAACTGTAAACTCATGTTAACAACTTTTCAATTAAGTCTTTGGCGTCATAAGCAAGCATTACAGTTGCATTTAAGAGTACATATTTAAATCTACGAGAAAATGGAAAATAAAGCTAATGTGAAAAATTGAGATGCAGGTGAGAGCAACTAGAAAAGGGATCAGTTGTAAAGAATTAAGCTGAATAAGAAGCAGCATTGAAAGTATACAAAGAAATGGAGATGATAAACTAGAGCATAATACCAAATGTAAAAATACAAGGAGCCTCAATGGAGAAAAAGAAGAAAAGAGACAAAAAGATAGGATTGGATTAGATCATATGTTAGCTTAAGCAACCTTAACCGCTAAAAAAAACGTGTTTAGAGGAGAGGAACGAGAAAGGCACCTTTTAGTGAGGAGATAAGGGAATGCAATGTGGGATATCATGGGGGAAACAAGATGTGAGGGGAAAAAAGGAAACACGAGATAGAAAGTAATAAGCAGAGAAGTGTGAAATAAAAGGCTTAACGCAAAACCTAAGTTTATGCACTCAATCAATTTCCCACAATTCCTCTCTAACAGTTAATGTTGTCTAATATACTTACACTTCCTAATCTAATCTAGACTAATGAAAACTTTGAAGGAATAAGTCTGAAAAATGCAAATATCAACTTAATAAGACTCCTAATAATTGAGTCGGGAAAATTGGTCAACAATCTGGACAACATCTTAAATTTTATTCTGACATGTATGTATTCCTTAGAGGGTTACCAGACTCATCTCACCTCTGCTAAGAAGCCCAAGGTCTCTCTTAATTGCTCATCAGGAGCTGTCTTGCAATTGGAAGCGAGAGGAGCTCGAATGAGAGAAGAGGCAGTAATCTTGGCAGAGTTCTGCGTGAACGTTTGGGCATCTGAGAACTTCTGCAGCAGATGAATTTTTCCGATGAATAATTCGAGCTCATCTTGGCAGAGATTTCTTGTTGATAGGTTTGGCAGATGATGGCCATCCAAAACAAGTCTCAATGATGGAATGACCGTTATGGATTGGATCAAACCTTGGATGAAGCGGCATCTCCTGGCAATATTTAAATCATCCAATTCTTGCAACAATTTAACAGCCTCTTTCAAAAATTGAATGGATGGTAATCGAGAATGGATTGGTTTTCGAAGTGGCACAAGATCTCCTGGTGTTTAATTCAAGACATCAAATTTATCATTAATTTTTTTCAAATAAGTGCTTGTTGCTGCAGCAGAAGAGCCTATTTTACCCTTAGCAATGCAGGTATCAATGGCAGCAGAGCATGAGCTTGAGAGAACTTGAGCTGCTAATTTCATTTTGGCATCAAATTTCAAGTCATACACATGTTTGTTGGTAACACATGGCATTCTTTGAAGGCTTTTGTCCCGGTCTAACTGGAAGACAGTTTCAACATCTTTCCAACTAGCTGGTGTAGAGAAGGATGGAACATTCACTCAAGTATGGTCCCAGATCAGGGTACAATTGAGCTAGCTGCGTTTCAACGTTGAAACGCTTGTACTGAACAGGTCTCCTTTTCCTAACAGAGAAGCGCTTTTTCTTGCGTTCCTTCGAGTTTGCGGCACTTTCCACCCTGATGGGACAAGGAAAAATTTTTGCTGACAAGACAGACTTGAACTTGAGTGCTGAATTTGCTGAACTGAAGTTCCTGGCTGACAAATTGATGAAAGAATTTCCGTTGCACATTGAGGAATCTTGGTTAGAGAATGAGTTAAACTTGCTACTTCAGTGAATGATTGGGAAGTTGGGAAGTCTTTTTTTGCAGATGAGCAATGAGTTGAAGTGGTGGCTGATTTAGGAGTCAAACAGGCTTGCTTGCTGGATGATTGGGGACTTGAAAAAGCCTGCTTGGGAGCTGATAAAAGACTGGAACTCTTGGTGGCTGTTTGAGGACTTGAACAAGCTCTCACAGAAGCTGATTGAAGACTTGAATGGTCTCTCTCAGAACCAGATTGAAAACTCAAACGGGCTCTTTTGGCGGATGATAGAGGACTTGAATAGGCTCTTTTGGTGGCTGGTTGAGGACTTGAATAGGCTCTTTTGGTGGCTGGTTGAGGACTTAAACCCCTGGCCATATAAAGAGTTAGGGGATGCTGAGAAGATGATGAAATTGTAATCCCTATTTTTGAAATTGGTTGGGATGGAGGGATAGGAACCAGTGTAGGGGGATCATTGTCCAATAGCAGTGAGTAATCAGCAGCTTGTTTGGGTTGCATGCCAATTCCATGTCCTGGAAGATAAAAAAAAATCATGTGAAACAGTACTTAGCACTACTTTATTATATAAAAAATTTAGTTTCCCCCTGCAATGAAATCTTTAATAGCCATAAACACATTAAAATGTCAAAAAATTTTGACCCTAAATGACAACACTCAGTTTGTTCAAGAGTTTTCTAAAATACTAAAAAGAGCTCAACATAATCTAACAAAGCTATGGAAGAATTAAAATTTAAATGTTGAAGAATAATTACCCCGGAAGAGAAAAACTAGTCCCATAAGAACTTGGAGGTATCTCCTACCACTCTTGAAAACAAAAGTTCAATGGACTTAATCTTCAGCTTATGAACATGATCTATGTTTCAATGGATTAATGTATTAGATTAATTTATACCACAATTAGAGGTGATGCAATTCTCCATGAAGAACAAGTTTTATCAGACTCAATTAGACAACTAAAAACACTTACAGTGAAAATGGGATATTAAAATGAAGGCTCGGTCACTCACTCACAGGTTTAAATTTAACCCTTTAAGGACCACATTTTTTTATTCATGCAAAAAAAAATTTTCCAATAGTTCCTTGTTACTACGGTGTCTGATTAGGTTAGAGATAAGTGTAGAAAGTTGAAAAATTGTATATTGAAAAAAAATGTAAGGCGACATATTAGACCACTTGGTCTTACGAAACAACAACATTAAAGGCGACCGTATGGTCCATTTAGTCTTTTGAGTGCAAAATATGGATGAAATAATAAAGTTAGCTTCGTTCATAATCGTTTTGTTCATTACTTCCGCTGGCAACAATAATTAGTCCAATAAATGTGCAAGAAACTCTAGCATTTTGGCAAAAATCCCTTTTTCGAGATGAAATTTGGCAAAGCAATTTCGTGTTTTTTCGCAGCAAAGGTGAACATTGCATTTCATGCAGTACATGTGGATCCGACCAGTGCATTTAGGAAATTTGCACATTCTCCTCTTTTCATTAATTTCAGGAAGGTGGCCGACTCCATCTTTCCGAATTGTCTGGTCTGGAATTGGTTTTGAGGCATGGCCAAATGCTTTCTTTTTTGAAAATTCGGACTGCACAGTTCCTCAGTTGGGCGCCTTCTTTTCTTCACTACATCTTGACCAGCAAACATTAGTGCATCAGCGAGTTTCAGCTTGAATTCGCAGAGTGAAGTTAGCTGCCAGTATTGAGTGTTTAGTTTCATTTCCACTCTGCGCCTCAGAAGCCAGCTGTTCACGACAGCCATATCAAGCATGTGGAAGATCAATCTCATGTAGTACTTTTTAGACCTGAAACTCATCTTATAGTATGACATCAACTGGTCATGAAGGTCGACACCGCCCATGTGCTCATTGTAAGTTGATACAATATATGGGACTGGGATGTTTCTATACTCTTTTTTCTTCTTGTCAAATCTCCTGACTTCTGTTACAGGATGTGATGTCACAAAACTGGACAACAGACAAACAGTACGGTTGTCATTCCATTTTACAGCAGTGATAGCAGTACTTCCTGCTTGCGTTTCGTGCTCATCAAAGGCGCCACGATCGAGTTTTCGCAACTGCTTGTCATCTTTAAATTTCAGTCCAGCCAATCTGCGTTCCTGTACAGTACCACATGCCCAAACCTTCCTGGTGGCAAGGTGCTCCACTAATTTTACGGACGAAAACCAGTTGTCAAAATAGAGTTTATAATGTCTTCCTTCAGGAATGCACTCAGCAAGATGAAGAACAGAGTTTCCACTTGCATCAAGGTCAGGAATTCCAGAGCGTTCAACCGGAGAAATTTTGCCAACGTAGGGAACGAAGTCGTATACCATACCAGAGCTACCAGCTAAGATGAAAATTTTATATCCCCATTTTGTTGGTTTCTTGGGAATATATTGCTTTAGGGATGAGGCTCCTTTGAAGGGGACCATTTGTTCGTCCACAGCCAGATGTTCTCCCATTGGTATTTTTTGGATTTTTTTGCGTAATGCATCCAAAAGAAATCTCACCTTCGCAAGCTTGTCTGTTGAATCCACTGTGTTGTTGTCTACAAGATGAATATTTGCTTTGATGTCCTCCCACCTTTTACGAGACATTATGGAAGATATCTTTTCATTCAGAGAAAATTTTTCCCAGTGAAGCTGCGTGTGCGTCATCCTAGTACATTTGCATGCTTATCCCTATCCATTGTGATAATTCCATTGGAGTCAGGTTGAGGGGCTTTGAAGGATCTTTTTGCATAGCGTACAAGTTGGTTTGGTAGAAAATTTCTTCAATAACTTCACTTGAAACTAAGGATTTGAAAAGAGTCAGAGGAGCTTCCAGAACTGTGTCAGCATCAGGATCATGAGAAAATGGAGGAATGTCATAAAATGAGCAACAGTTTTCCATTTTCTTCCAAAATGTTCTCGTTGATGATTTTTTGGTACGTTGTTGAGAGCTGTTATCCCTTTCTATAGTGTTAATTTCAATCATGAGCGGTTCATTTTCTTCTTCAAATTCGCTTTCAGAACTGGTTTCTAGCATAATAGTGAACTCTGGCTCCAAGATGTCCTCTTGATCCACAGAGTCTTCTTCAGATTCACTGGAGTATGAGATAGCAAGGTGTTGTTCACATCGACTGGGACGTTTTGTTGAAGAAAAAAGGTTTTCGTGCTGAAGCCCTTGAAGGATCCTGAAAGGCAAAAAATTAATATAAATACACTTCGTCAATTCGATCCCTTGGCAAGTGTGTGGATATATAAAATAGGTAAACTAAATTAATGCAACATCTGTCGGCGTTATGAGCAGTTACTGAAATTAAAAACTTATGAATATGGGGTTACACGACCTTTATGCGGTCACAAATAAACATTTGATTAAAGTGAAGCCCGTGAATGGAAAACAACTACGTATTTAGTAAAGCTCAGAAAAATTTGGGCAGCACCTCTATTGCACCACTAAATGCATTCAATCAATGTAAATGTTTTATTGAGATTTGTACATGAACTTCTATATATTTCTGGTATTGGTAAGAAAAATTTTACATAAAAGCAATAAATTATTGAGTAGTAATGTAAACGCAACTGTTTTACATAGCAATTCCTTACTTGCATGGTCACAGGGCCAACACGACTGAACAGTCGCGTTTCACACAACGCAGTTGTAAGTCCAACTGTACTGAACGGTCGCCTTTAGAAACAAGGTGTGATAAATGCATTTAATTTTTATTTTATGATTAAATTTTGCATGTGCACTCCCTAATGCACTGGAACAAACATAGAATTATTTCAATACTGTAACTTACCTGATTTTCCCGCCATGGTCCAATAAAGATAGGGAAAGTTAAGCAAGTGAACGGCACCACAGCTTCCCATCAAGTTCAGCGCTGTACTGCGTAGCTGGCGGTCAAGAGCAGAGTTGCATCACGGTATACATAAGGAGAGGTAGCGGCAAACCAGTCTTTTATTGAATCGTGTTGCGTGCGGGTGACGTCATGGCATCGCACCAATAGCAGCAGCGCTTACAAAAATCTGGCAACACTGCTAGCCGATGCTGCCCAACGAGTTCATGAATCGGTACGACAATCTTGAAGTTGCAGCGTCATGCAAAGTGTTAACGCGAAGAGGAGGTCGCAATGGCGCCGCCTCGCGTTATAATTAAAAAGTGTTATTTTATTGGGTGCGAATGTAATTCTAAAAACCGACCAGACTTGAGTAATTTCCAGTATCCTGGTTCGAATTTTAAAAAGTGGATTGCAACGAGTGGAAATGTTCAGTTAAATGATGTTTGTAGGTCGAACTTATGTGCGCACTACCATGTTTGTAGCAGGCATTTCAAAATGACTGACTAGAAGAATTCTTTCTCCATTCAAGACGCACGTTAAATTAAAAAGTGTTGTGCCGTTGCCTTATAATCACGGGCGTGCAGACCTGGAAGGTAAGAAATTTAAATTGTTTTTGAATTTAATTTAGAAAATATGGTTTAGGACTTATTTTTGCACGTGACGTTGCATTTCTTGATGAAATCTTTGAAACTAGATGCAGAAAAACATTTCGAATCTGAAAAGCCGGTTCCATTGGAAAATTCTATTCATTCACATCGAACTTAAAATACAGGGCAAAGAAAAATAAGTATGGGAATAGAATGTACTACAATTCAAAATTAATTAATGACATTCTGTTTATTTTTAAATTTTGTAGACCAAATTTTTGATGAGCTTATTTCAAAAAAGTAACAAAATATGGTAGCAGAGTGCCATCAGCTTTAATAGTGCTGTGTAAATTTTGTCTGTGAATTTATTAGCAAGTAGGATGTGATGCCAATTTTCAATTCATTCATAATGAAAAAGCTTTATTGGCAATCTAAAAAATTTTGTTTTCACATTTAGATCCAAATTAGCATTGAGCAAACTGTAAACCAACGGTGCTCAGGATGAAAGCTAGTTTGGATTTTTATACTATAAAAGTTGTGTTTAGAGTGCTGAATGCAGCTTAACGATAGCTTTTTTTGGTGAGTAGTCTATCTTATTTAAAACTATCAGATAAACTAAAATAATTTCCTACTGTGTAGCTAAAAGTTAAGTGTTTACAAGACAGATGCAAAACCTTGTCTATTATTTTTCAACAGATAATGCTAATTTTGGTCGATTTACACTTAAATGTGCTCACGGAATGTGCCATAGAATCGCTAAAGGAACACATTTAAGAAAGTTTTACATAAATCACATTTTGCTGGCTGATGCTTAATTTTTGAGTTATTTAAATTGAATTCATAGGAACATAGTAGTACATAAAAGGTAAGAAACCATCAAACATAAACTAACCTGAAATAGCTCAACTTAACTTAGCCATACCAAGGCTGATGTCCCCGCACCAAGAATCTGCGCGTATTCCAACAATGTGGCAACTACGCTTTCAACTCTATAATGTTATTCTGATCTGAATGTTATTAATGTTATATCTCAAAAAAATACATCAACGAGCAAAATGTCATTTCTGTTGAATGTCTTTCAAGGTGTTCTTATATAAATTTTTGGGAACCAAACTATTAAAATCTTTCAACGCATTTAAGGAAAAATCTACCATAATTTTTCATTGCCATCTTTTTCTTGCGAATGTCATGAGCAAAGCTTCCCATTCATGGTATTCTAATTTCTATTATCAATATCAGATATAAGGTGCATATTGATGTTGCTCATCATAATTTTATTAATATGTGAACACATTAACCCATTAATGCCGCTTGACAAGTATACTTGCCACATAAAAAAATATTTAATTTTCAATACTCTGAATGTGAGGGTTTAAACAATTTTTAAACAATTAAAACAATTTATAAACCACAGGTGATACAGAGGTAGAATGTTTCTTAAATTTAGTACAATGGTCAAATTTGAGTATAGGTACCTGTGGGCCCGAATAAGTTCAGCGACTTCTGGGGCATCCTACCATCAACGTTATTCTAAGTCGTACAATAATGCGCTAATAATGATGAGAATAATGTTTAACCTAAAATCACTTAACCTAGTTTCGCATTAGACTGATCAATGAGATAAGTTATTCGATATTAGTTACTTCATTTTAAAACATTGGTCATTTGGAGTATATTTAACAGTATAAGCGATAAATGATTTAAGAGCAGACTGAAGATTGGCGATATTACCCATGGAAAATTACAGTATTAGGACCAGTCATGTAGGAGATAAGATTAGCCTTGGTGGTCTTACACGACTAGTATTGTGATAGGAA